>JAULBS010159324.1:970-11683 GCA_032355785.1 Symmetromphalus regularis | reverse complement strand
ACATACCACAGACAGGACAGCACATACCACAGACAGGACAGCACATACCACAGACAGGACAGCACATACCACAGACAGGACAGCACATACCACAGACAGGACAGCACATACCACAGACAGGACAGCACATACCACAGACAGGACAGCACATACCACAGACAGGACAGCACATACCACAGACATTGATAAACCAGTCAGTGCAGTAGCGGAACCAGGGGGTCAGGACCCACCACCCCCTTTTCTTGAATTTTGTTTTTGTTTTGCCTTTTACTGAGTGGAAGGACATGAAAATTAACAAATTTTTCTCCTTTTCTATTCACTCATCACTTTTGGACCCAACTTTTCAAAAATCCACATTTGGACCCCCTCCCATTTCAGAAATCCTGCATCCAGGCCTGTCAGTGCAAATGGTGTACACCTACCTACTTAGCAAATACTTTTTCAGTTGTTTTAAATACAAGATTATTTTAGGATATTATGACTATCATTTCAGTCTATCATTTAAAATAATTACAAGTGCTAAATAGAGTATTGCGTAACATACAATTTGAGTTTGAGTTGGTATCTAGATTAAAAAGTCCCATACTTTGACTGAGATTTGATCCCAGTACCCACCACCTTTGAGTCCGAGAGCTTAACCATTGTGCCACCTATATGGGTCGTAAGAAACAAATATTTGCTATAAAAATGTTAGTGTTTTATAAATTATTTTGACCAGTATATTTCTCCCTATCGTAGAGGTGTGTTTGAGTAAAAAATTAATAAGAAGTGTTTTATTTTCAGCTACAAAGTGTTTACTATACTACAAGTTCATTCAGCTAACAGATGAGCAGATGTACATGTAACCATTTATTAGGCCATCTAAAGAAATGCTTTTGCTTTTCATATATTTTTCTTTTTAAAGTGTGTAAGATGGGTTATTTGTATTGTTTTGCGTATCCAAATGATATTTATAAATCACTTGGGATAAAAACATGAAATAAAATAAAATGGTAGAGTGTCTGCCTGTGAACTGGTCAGTCATCGGATCGATCCTTCTCAGTGGAGCCATTTGCAGTTTGGGCTATTTTCCATTCCAACCAGTGATCCACAACTAGTTCATCAAAGGCTGTGGTATGTGCTGATTTGTCTGTGGGAAGGTGCATATAAAAGAACCGTTGCTGCTTATCATAAAAGAGTAGACTATGTGGTGGCATCGGGTTTCCTCTAAATACATATGTCAGAATGACCATATGACTAACGTGCTATAGCCGATGACATTTGATGTTTTTTATGGCAATTACAAATTATTAATTTGTTGTTTTATGTGAGGGCACGTTCAGGTAATAAATTAAAACACTCGAATATGTCATAAACGTTTACCTTTAACTAAAAGTGACATTTGACATTTTCACAGCTATTACAAATTATTATTTTGTTGTTTTTATGTGAGTGCACGTTTAGGTAATAAATTAAAACACTCGAATATGTCATAAACATGTAACTTTATCTTTATGTCAGTGTTATTGTAAAGTCAGTCAGTCACCTATATAGTGTTATTGGGATTTGGTAAAATTGACATCTGATGGATTTCACAGAAATTAAAAACTTTTCTTTGTGCATGTTCGGATAATAAATTATTACACTGTGATTTTTAATAAATGTTTAGTATAACTACATCAGTATGTTTATGTTACAGCATTATATATAATTGTTTGCTTTGATATCTAATAGTTTTCACAACATGTAGCAAAAATTTATCTGTACCAAAATTTTATTGCATCATAAAACATGAAAAAGTGTAAATAATCAGCTGTATCATTGACGTTTGCGGTGATGAAAGTGATCATCTGGTAATGGCGTCGTTTGAATTTACCACCTAATACCCGGATGTAGGTATTTTTGCATGTTCACAATAATAGTCCCAGCACATTTGGCCTGTAATATGCCCCGCAAGGAGTGCCACTTGTAGACGATTTACCAATTTTTATGTTGATGGGATACAGCAGTATATATATATTTTTAAAGTGGGTGATATGGCTTAAATTGAATAGCCAATCAGGAGGTTAGGAGAGGTACTTAAAATGGGGAGAATTGACGGGTATGTAAGTGTGTAATGTAACTATGTTTATGTCAAAGTATTATATATAAGCATAAGGGATAGAAACTAATGCTCCCCCCATTGAGTAAAAATTGCTGGGGGCGAGTAAATGCTTACTGGCGCTAGTGCCCCGGGAGAGTAAATGTTTTCTGATGCTATAGTACCCCAGGCCAGTAGACATTTTTCCATTCTTAAAATTAAAATGGGGGAAACTAGTGATTTTTCATGGAGACGAGTAACCTTTTAAGCCTACTAGTCCCCCAGGCGAATGAAAATAATTTCTTAATTTCTACCCCTGTATATAGTTTGCAGTTTAAACTCTTCAAAAATATTACCACCAGTAGTTCAGTATTACAGTATGTTTTATGACTGCTAAAGATCTTGAAAGACATTTGGGGTCAGAAGTGAAAGTTGATGTTTTTTCTCATATCCCAGATGATAAACAGACCTAAACGTTCTTTACTAGGAAGTCTGTCGTCAAAACGTATCTTCACTCTAATAGTTGATATTAACATTAATATTTCACGGTCCCCTACTTTTTTGAAGAGTATATATTGTTTGTATCAGTACATGTACAGGTACACGTACTGATAATAAATTCTAACACTCCCATGTGCCATGAATATCTAACTTATGTTTTTGTAACAGTTTAATTGTAAAGTCAGTAACCAATACATGTTCTTGGAGTTTAGTGAAACTGACATCTGATGTCTTTCACATCAATTAAAATATATTATTTTAAATTACTATACATGTGTGCACTTACAGATACTAAATTATTATACTCCCACGTTTTGTAACTGCGCATCTACATTGTTATAATTGTTTTTTCCAGAATTACTATATAAATGATTTTGTTTTTAATTAAAAGTTTTTATGTTTTAAAATTTATTTAAAAAAAAAATTGTTCTAATGTAAGTAGGGGTGCAACAATTTGGCTAAAACTGTATTGCAATATATTGCGATACAGCAAATTCTATTTACATGGTGTATCGCAATATATTGCGATACAGCAAATCCTATTTACATGGTGTATCGCAATATATTGCGATACAGCAAATCCTATTTACATGATGTATCGCAATATATTGCGATACAGCAAATCCTATTTACATGCTGTATCGCAATATATTGCGATACAGCAAATCCTATTTACATGCTGTATCGCAATATATTGCAATACAGTTTGATTAATTATTGAGATGTGATAAAGTCATATCTGGATACTATCATACTAATTACCAAGCATACATGTATCTCAGGCAGGCAGACCTGTATATGACAGCATATTATCTAGGGGGCTGTATTCAAAGTGCAAAAGAACCTTCATAATATGGTTGCACACCATTATAATTTTTAGTGCAATATTATATTTTTTATATTATGGAGTTAATTAGTTCAATATGTTTGAGAAATCAATTAATCTGCGATTGTTATCACTAACATATGTACAAAAAACTAAATATGACACTTGTTACAGTGCTTGTGCACCTTTAATTAGGTCATTAAGTTTGTAAGTATCAATTAAGTTACAGTTTTTTTATCAACATACATGTGTAAAAACCAACTAAATATGACTCTGTAACTATGATTGTGCACCTTTAATTAGGCCATTATGTTTGTGTGGATTGATTAATTTGCAGTTAGTTAACACTAATATAATGTAAAAATAGGAACATATAACACTTGTAACTATGATCGTGCCTCTTTAATAGAGACAGTTACTTTAGCTAATAGTTTATAGCATGCTTCAAACACACAAAACCAATCTGAAAGGTTCATATGTTTGTACGTAGCATAATGGATTAACAAAATATATACATCAGAAACATGTCAACCAGTAAAACTTATCTCCAAGTTAAAGAAAATAATACACACATTAACCAGGCAATTTAGATAATGTGGATATCATTTTTTGTTAGTACGGGAAAACAATACGGCCCTCACACACATGTGCGTGTATGCCAGATAAAAACTATCACATGATAAAAGAAATGTGTAATGGATACTAATACTTTGTATGGATAAAAAATATGTGACTGAATGTGAGATAAAATATCGAAGTAAAGCATAAAACACGTATTATGGATTAGAGTGGGATACTACTCGTATGATCCCTGCCAAGGGGTCAAAGTTCTTAATATGTTAGCTATATGTCCAGTAGTAAAAAAAACATTCTCCTAAGATAAAGCTTCTAACAATGAATTAAATGTATTAGATCGGAGATTTTTTATCTTTCGTTCTGTCAGGTGATTTACTGTGTGTAAGAATTTATTGACAGTCTTTGAGGTATTTGATGTGAATGTTCGTAACTTCTAGTCATGGTTGTGGTGAGTTAGATTTTTTAACATAATTTTTATTTGATTTTTATTCCAAAATTACTGTACTAATAATTTGTTTAAGTATATATTTTCATGTTTTAAACTTAAGTTTTTAATTTGATTTTTAGTTCCAAAATTACTTTACAAATGATTTGTTTTTAATTATAAGTTTTTCATGTTTTTAAACTTAATTTTTACAGTTTTATTTTTAGTTCCAAAATTACTGTACTTATAATTTTAATTTTGTTTTAATTAAATGTTTTTAAACTGGATTTTTAATTTTAATTTCTATTTCCAAAATTACTATACTAATGATTTTTCTTTAAATTAAAGGTTTTTCATGTTTTTAAACTTAATTATTGTTATTTTTTTACTCCAGAATTACTGTATAAATGATTTTGTTTTTAATTAAAAGTTTTTATGTTTTTAAACATTATTTTTTTACCCAATGTTACTGTACTTATGATTTTGTTTTAATTAAAGTTTTTTTATGTTCTAATCTTGATTTTTAAATTTTATTTTTAGTTTCAAAATGATTTTTGCTTTAATTAAAAGTTTTTCTTGCTTTCAAACTGTATTTTTAATTTATTTTAAAAAAATGTATTTCTAAATGTTTCTTTGTTATAGAATTACAGTCCAAATTTTGTTTTAATTATAAGTTTTTCATGTTTTTAAACTGAATTTTATTTTTAAAATTTAGTCCCAATGATTTTTTAATGGTATTTACTTCACAAATATTTTTTTTCAATACAAGTTTTTAATGTTTTTAAACTTGATTTTTTAATTTTATTTTTAGTTCTACAATCACTATTTAATTTTATTTTAATTTCAAATCCAAAATATGTTTTCAAATGATTAAAAAAATTACAGATTTGTAAACTTCATTTTTATTTCATATTCTTTCCAAAACTACTGTACAAATGTTTATACTGGTTTTTAAAATTATGTTTTTTTCGTGTTTTTAATTTGATTTTTGGTTCAATTCCTGTTCTAAATTAGCTTTTTATTTTGTGTTTGGTTTCAAAATTTCTGTACAAATCATTTTTTAAAACAATATTTTTTTTACGTGTTTTTAACTTGATTTTAATTTCAATTTCATTTCCAAAAGGACAGAAAAATTATTTTACGTATTTAAAATTATATTTACATTAAATTTACATTAAATTAAATTTACATGATTTTTTACCTTCATTTTTATTTCAATTCCAAATACTGTACAAACAAATAAAAAAAGAAGTTTTTATAACTTAAAGGGTTAACTGTTAGTTACTTGATAATGTATATAATTATGCCTACAGGTTTCTTCTCTTTTTATCTTGAACACATTGCAATTTCTTCTGACAATAAAGACAATGGCTATCTATCATTAGACAAATCCAGCATAGTTTAAAATTATTATTATATTCTTGTTTTCTCTGCCTTTCTTTCTTTCAACCACCATCTCCAAATCCCCAAATTAATTTTTTTATGTTCATATAAAATACTATTTTTGCTCTTATCTAAGGTTAATTAATATTTTTTTTAATTCTACCTCATTCCTGTTTTTCTTCTTCTGATTTTGTAGGGATTTTGCTTTTAAAACACCTACTTTTCAATATTTGTTTAATAACCCCCACAGCCCCATGCACAATAACCAAATATTAGCTATTCAGGCATTTACAAACACAAAACATTTTTTTATTTTGGCTGTATTTAAAATATCTTTTTACAATCTTGCTTAGTTTTTCACTGACCACCATCACCCACGCTCATATCAGAACATTATGTTTTTTCCTGAAACATGATCAAGCGATCGAATAAACGTTAAATGTTTGGGATGTTTGCATTGTTTGGTAGTGGACTTGTGTCCATCTTCTTTGCGACCCGCGTGACGTCTGCGTACAATGAATGTGACCTCTAGTATCTCGATTCTCTGTGTACTTTGAACACTTAAGTCGGAAGATGGTAAACAAGCGGACTATGGCAGCTATGATGAGTCAACGTCATCTTAGTCTTTATATTAAATTGTTGTAAAAAATAATTTATATTACATTGTTGTAAAAAATAATTTATATTACATTGTTGTAAAACATAATTTATATTACATTGTTGTAAAAATAATTTATGGACACCTTTAAGATAAAAAAAAGTTTGTTTAAGACAGGTAACTTAAAGGGTCATCTTTGTTTTCTCCCAAATCAGCAAGTTTAGCAGAATATAATTTGTATTATGTACATGTAGATTTGGGAGAAAACAAAGATGACCCTTTAAGTCAGGTGGCTGCTTAATACAGGTTATATTGTGCTAAACGAGTTGATTTATGAGAAAACAAAGATGACCCTTTAAGACAGGTGACTGCTTAATACAGGTTATATTGTAGTAAATTAGCTGATTTAGGAGAAAACAAAGTTAAACCTTTAAAACAGGTGGTTGTTTAATACAGGTTATATTGTACTAAACTAGCTATTTAGGAGAAAATAAAGATGACCCTTTAAGTCAGGTGGCTGTTTAATAAATGATCTGATTTGGGAAAAAATAAAAGTGGCCCTTTAAGACAGGTCGCTGCTTAATACAGGTTATATTGTTCAAATGTACTCTAGTGGTGTCATTAATCCAGAACAAATAATGTTTGTCTACTGTTGTCTACTGCTTTTTTGATTCACACCACTATTATAGTCTCATTGTACTTGGTGGCTGTTTTGTACAAGTGTTTTTATCATAGCTTTGTCAGGCTTGTTCTGGAAAGTATCCAGTTCCTACAAGTACTTCTGAGAGGAAGTAGCCACTTGGTAAAACAGAATACACGCCCTGCCCTTTGTCCTCAAAAGACCATGCAGAAATATAGCATTTTTTCCAAAAGTAAAAGCTTCTCTCTTATACTGTTATTTTTGGTGACAACTGCAAGACGTTTGTAATGCGATGCCCCACAAGGAAATTAAAAAAATATTAAATCCTTTTATAGTGATGCTGGCATGTTTTCAGCTTATTACCTGTGACCTTTTTAATCATATTAAAAACTGTCGAAAAAAAGGGGGTAGTGGCTGAGCCTACCCTAGCCTCCGCTGGGCTCCTACAGGCTTGAGACTTTGTGTACAGTTTGTCATGACATGGACTTTGTGTACAGTTTGTCATGACATGAACTTTGTGTACAGTTTGTCATGACATGGACTTTGCGTACAGTTTGTCATGACATGGACTTTGTGTACAGTTTGACATGACATAAACTGTGTAGTTTGTCATGACATAGGCTTTGTGTACAGTTTGTCATGACATAGACTTTGTGTAGTTTGACATGACATAGATTTTGTGTACATTTTGTCATGACATAGACTTTGTGTACAGTTTGTCATGACATAGACTTTGTGTACAGTTTGTCATGACATAGATGTTGTGTACTGTTTGTCATGACATAGACCTTGTGTACAGTTTGTCATGACATACACTTTATGTACAATTTGATATGACAACATAAACTTTATGTATTGTTTGATATGACATAGACTTCATGTACCGTTTGATATGACATAAACTTTATGTACATTTTGATATGATATAAACTTTATTTACAGTTTGATATGACATAGACTTTATGTACGGTTTGTAATGACATATACCTTGTGTACAGATTGTGATGACATAGACTTTTTGTACACTTTGATATGACCTAGACTTTGCGAGTAGTTTGTAATGACATAGACTTTTTGTACAGTTTGATATGACATAGACTTTTTGTACAGTTTGATATGACATAGACTTTATGTACAGTTTGATATGACATAAGCTTTGTGTACAGTTTGATATGACACAGACTTTGTGTATAGTTTGTGATGGCATAGACTTTATGTTGTTTAATATGACGGACTTTATATACAATTTGATATGACATAAACTTTATGTATAGTTTCTTAAGGGAATATGTTATGTATTATAGAACCCCCTCCCAAAATATTTCTGCACTTACACCTATATTGTCTTTGAGCCTCCCCTATGCCCCCCCTAAGCAGTGCTTTGTCTATAACTGCCTATGTTTTTAATGCTAACTTCTTTTTCCTTCTTTTCAGGATTGATGGCATAGACATTTAATTTTTATTTCTTTTTTGAAACTGCTTTTTTCCAATACTGTAGTATTAATTATTATTTTATTTATTATGTACATTTTATAACTGAAATGCACATTCATTATCAGTAATAATTTAATTAATTTTATTTTTTACTACTGTAACTTACACTGAGTGTAACCTTTATGTGATCTCCAGTATTTATTTTTTACTACTGTAACTTACACTGAGTGTAACCTTTATGTGATCTCCAGTATTTATTTTTTGTACTGGGGGGTTGTTAAATAAATATTATATATAAAAAATGTATTTCCAATATTTCGAAACGGATTAGCAAACAAGCACAAATATATATCCCATAGGCCAGACTTCTTTATTTTTTGTTTCTCATACATAGGGCTCCAAAAAATAGGGTTGGAGGAAGGAAAAAAGTTACAAAATGTCTTGGGAAGGGAAAATAAAATTTGGTATAAAATTACTTTTAACAGTTTTACTCATTTAAATGACCAGTCATATGCCTATATACTATATTCGCTCCCTATGAAAAGTAATTAATCAACTTCAAAGTGTAAATTTAATTATTTTTTTTGAATATGGTAGTTAAAATATACTTGGCAGGTTTTTTCTCTTTTTTTCTTTTCTAGCCTTCAGGACAGTCAGCGGAAATAAAATAAATGTGAATTTTCACTTTTAATTTTATTTTAATTTAGCATAATGTTGGTGTGGCGGGTTTGTGATTTATGCTAACTTGTTTAATCTCACTTTCAGGAGTGATGCCGTCTCTCCAAAAATTGCTGATGTGGTTGAGAAGGTGATGTCGAATCAGTCGACACTGCACCATGAGGAGAACCAATCACACTACGTCCACAACAATAGCAATGCCAACAGCAACCTCAACAGCAACCAGTACAACCACCTGACGTCCATCGCTGACACCCAGCATGTCACTGACCAAACTAGAGTGTCATCGGCCAACATCTTTCACAGCAGTCTGCAGAAGTTTTATGAAGGCTACAAAGTTGCCAGTCATGACACCGAGCGATTCACTGCCCTTAATCGGTCGTTTTCTGACAGCTACAACCTTGCTAAAGAACAGCTGCTGAGTCCTAGTCAGTTTAGTTCCAGGTACAATAGTTACAAACCAGAAAGAAAGGAGGAATATAAACAAGAAGAAGATCAAAGCATCAATCTTTCTGAGAAGCCGTATGGTAAATCTGATGGAAACGACAATATAGATAAAAGAGAGAAAGATGATGATGTTACACAAGGAATTCCGATTCCGTCATTTTACGATAATTTTAAACTCTCGAAAGATGAGGAAAACATTAAAATCGGGAATGTTTGTGATTACACCAAAGAGGGAGAATTCAACAAATGTTCATCAGTTTTAAACAATTCATTGAATGATTCGTACCGGTCGGACGACAATAGCAGCCCTGACAGTCCCTCCAACCATAGAGGAAGTCAGTTCGTAAATTCTCTCGACCGCTCGGCTCACGACTTCAACCGCAGCTTCTCGTTTCACAACAGTGCTGCAGGAAACCAATCAACGAGTCCATACCAGGAAGGAGGGTATCCAAGTCGACGATATTCTCTGCCGACACCACCATTGTCGGAGTATTTCCGATCTCCAGCTTCCTCAACATCGCCCACAGCATCTTCGGTTTCGTTGCTGCATGCGAGTAACATCCACCCCAACTCAGCTGGGATCTACTTCTGTCATCTTTGTAGCTACTCCGGTAAGATGTTTATAAAACAAACAGTCAGCTCATTAACCAGCCAGTGGGATAATTGTAGGTCCTGGGATCAAATCTCAGTCAAGGCATGGAATTTTTATTCTCAATACTGGTGTAGCAGGAAATCACTAACCTCCACATATGATTTCCTAGGAAATCTCAAACCCCCAGGCCCATATATGGGTTAGAGTTAGGATTAGGGTGGGGTGCGATTTCCGGGGGTGGGGTGGGGTTGTGATTTCCTAGGAAATCACATGTGGGTGTTTGTGATTTCCATGGATTTGTGATTAACTGCTACACCAGCTCCAACCCAGAGTGAATGCTCGGGAGGGCTCAGTGGGTAGATGTATACCACTTACACCGATCAGAACCAACCCAGAGTGTATGCTCTGGAAGACTCAGTGGGTAGATGTATACCACTTACACCGATCAGAACCAACCCAGAGTGTATGCTCTGGAAGGCTCAGTGGGTAGATGTATACCACTTACACCGATCAGAACCAACCCAGAGTGTATGCTCTGGAAGGCTCAGTGGGTAG
>JAULBS010159302.1:0-11684 GCA_032355785.1 Symmetromphalus regularis | reverse complement strand
GGGGGGGATACCAGTCACATGAACCGAAATATATACATCACACACCCTTCAGTAGAAAAACCTTTATATTTTCGATTTATTTGTCCGTGACCATAATTCATTATTATTTTTTAAATATTGATAATAAACGAGATGCGGTGGTTATGTAAGTAGTTGAATGAAGTAATTTCTATGAACAAATCAACTGTTTATATTTAAAATTAATTCTTTGTTTGGAAATTAATTAGCTCAAGGGTCTGTGAGACTATGCGTTTAAAGGTAATATTTCTGCAATTTAGAGTTCTCATTACTTTTTAATTTTACGTTTTTATGAGGACTGCCACTTTAGCCATATGACATTTAAAATAATTTCAAAACATCCAACAAAAACAAAAAAGATATAAGAATGACATGTTTTAGCATAGAATCAGGCCCGTTCAAAGCTCTTGATAGGCCCAGGCTAGATTGGAAATGTCAAATCCCAGTCGAGGCATAGCAGTGGCGGATCCAGAAAATCAAGGGAGGGGTCTGAAGAATCCTCGGATTCTTTAGCCACATTAGTCTAGCGGCAGCAGGTTTAGTCTCTTCTACTTACACTAACATCTGTCCTGAACAGACAACTCAGAAAGCTGAGGTGTGTGCCCAGGAGAGCGTCCCTGGAATTTAATTACCTGTAAGCACGAATTTAATTTTTACAATCAGCCATCTACATCCCCGTAAGGACTGGTGGGGGTGGGGGGGGGGGGGGCAGAGTATCACGTGCCCTACACACGCGCAACTTCAAAATTCCTTTGTTCTAGTTTTTTGTAAATAGTCTGACTCACTCTTTTGTTTAGGCGAAATTGGTGAATGAAATTGTTCCAAATCAATTCCAACTTTTAGACCGAGCTTCAAAATTCTTAGTCTAAAAATAGAAAACCTCGTCCAGACAGTCAAAATTTAAATAAACTAAACTAAATTGTTAGTAAAGTAAAGTTTGTTTTATTTAACGACGCCTCTAAGAACACATTGATTTATGTTTTATCATCGGACATTGGATCTCAATCATATGGTTATACTGACATATGTATTTAGAGGAAACCCGCTGCCGCCAAAATAAATGCTGTGGAAAAATAAATAATATTCACGCCATTTTTCACGGCAATTTTATTCTTTATTTTTAATAATAAAAAAAAAATATATTTACATTTTTTTTTAGTCCGCGGCAATTTTAGGAGTTGTATTAGATTATAGAATACATTATGGTTAATCAGGTCCCAGACACCAGACTAGCTATTTCGAACTTAATTTAAAACACTGAAACGGTTTCAAACAGCGGAACGAGAATAACTTCAGGTACAAGCGGACTTATAGCTCAGTGTACAACAAATTGAACGGCTTCGTTTCAGGAAGAATTCGTCCAAAAATAGAATTGTGGGAATACCTGTCAAGTGATTCGAAATATATACGTACCACCTTCAACGGAAAAAAATCCGTTATTATTTTATCGATTTTATTTATCCATGACCATAATTCATTATTATTTTAAAAACATTGATAATAAGCTTCCAGGAATTGGACAATCAGACGTTAATGGCAGAAAAGGTGTTATTTTCACGGGCGTGCAATTTTTGAATGTTTATTGATACTAAATAAAAAAAATATTACACCTCTGAAACTTTTATATGTGTTAGTTAACATGTGGGAGATTAAATTTCAAGAAAGGTAATCTCAAGGTCACGTGATCCACGCAGTACATTTCAAGGTCATAACAGGTCAAAGGGTCAGTGTACCCCAATATTGACCAATCTGAAACATAATGACAGATTTGGAATCCTTGTCATACTGCCTTTCCAACAATACCAGTTTTGTGAAGATTGACCAAGCAGTTCCTGAGCTATGAAAGTTGAAAGGTGGGCAAATCTCAAAATTTGGAGGTGGGGTGGGGGTCATATCTCTCACACCACTGGTCCGATTGGGCTACAGTTTTGTATTTCGTGCTGTGGAATCCCATTCAACAAGTATACCAAGTTTCATAAAATTCTGAGATGTTCGGGTTTAAACCCTCGAGTGATTTGACATGGAATGACCCAACATTAAAATCTTGAGAACCTGATTGCTGAATCTTTTTTTATTTGTATTTGTGTTGTTTATTACTAAAATATGTTAAAATAATTATTTTCATTTAAAGAGATATTATATGGATGTCCAATAATTAACGTATTTTAATAATAAAGTCTTTGGCAAATATAGCTTCCCGAATGTGGGGGGCGGACCATCACCTTGTCCAAAAAGTAGGGAGAATGTGTTCTCCCATCCCCTCCCCCCCCCCCCCAGGATTGATGCCATTTTAGACCCCTTATGTAATTCGGTATCATTGCGTTAAGATGACATGGTTGTGTTAAACTGATAAACAATAAAGAGAAATACTGGTAAAGATGATTTTTTAGGCATTTTAATTTCATTTTTCGAAGCAGAAATAGGGGGTGGTATAATTATATAGGCGTCCCCCCCGTCCCAAAAGTGTGGTCAGGTGAACCCCCTCCCTCCCCGGGATTTACGCCCATTAATAAAGCATACAAATACAACCACATTTAAAAACGTTCATTTCAAGTTCTCATTACTTTTTTTTTATATTAGGTCTGCCACTTTAGCCATTTTGAATTTAAAAAAGTATTTCGATCGAGAAATAAAACCCAAGCCTGCGATAAAAACAACATCCATTGATTTTTTTTTTCGCATAATCATTAGTAATTAATTACTCGATGTCCTTATAAAGCAATAAAGACTATTTGCCTGTTGTGGTAATAGTTATCGGGGGCGTAGCCAGAAAGTAAAATTAATGTAAGCATACAATAATTTTTTTATGATAGTATTAGATCTGGTAATACAAAAGTGCATATTATAAAAGATTTAGTATGGGAAAAAAATATGACATTGAGAGAAATTGTTCGCCCCCCAATAGCCGATGTTTACTTTTGTACTGGGGGGTCGTTAAATAAATAGAAATTGTTCACACGTGCCTACAGTACGACAGTTACGCCTCTGGTTATATACATTAAAAAGACGAACATTGTTAAGGTGCGGATACAGGATTTCAGAAAGGGGGGTCCGAATGTGGATTTCTGAAAAGAAGCCGTGGGTGTCCAAAAGTGATGAGTGAATAGAAAAGAAGAATTAAAAAAAACCATTCACGTCCTTCCACTCGGTAAAAGGTAAAACACAAATTCGAGAAAAGGGGGTGTCCTGACCCCCCATGGACCTCCCCCGGATCAGCTACTGCTATTGGATATCAGTATTTCTTATACTGAGGTTTGAGTTATTCCCAAAATGGTGACACACCGCCATAATCGCAGTTGATCATACTATTAGGATGACAGACAGACAGACGGATTTTTTATTTATGTCTCACCTTGTGCACCACATATTAACAATACAAAAAGAAATAAAACACTTAAAATACACAAGTCATTCCTTATGGAATTACGAGAGACTATACATTATAAAATGATACAAGTATTAAACTGTAAAACATAACCAACACAAACACAAAAATAAAATAAAAATATAATAGGAATATTTATAAGCTACAATACAATCGTTCATATATAAAATATCTTGCCCTTTGTAAAATAAAACAAAACAAAACTGGTTTTGGCTGTTAAAAATACAAGATTTGGATGCGACATTAAAACATAATTTATCTAAATCTTTTAAAAACATAAAATTTGCAAAAGAGTAAAACGTAGATCCTCATACAGTGGACACTTAATAAAGTAAAGTTTGTTTTATTTAACGACGCCTCTAGAACACATTGATTTTTCTCTGATCATCGGCTATTGGACGTCAATCATATGGTCATTCTGACATATTTATTTAAAGGAAAAAAATGAAAAGAAGAGAGACCACGTCTATCATTAATATCTTCTCGAGCATCAGAGCCTGTTGAATTGTATTAATATTTTGTATTTGTATATTCAGCATTTGCAGTTTGAGCTATTTTCCTTTCCAACCAATGGTCCACAACTGGTATGTGTTGTCCTCTCTGTCTGTCCGACATATAAATACGCTGCTATGTGTTATGCATATTGGATAAATTGAATATAAAAGACCCTTACTGCTTATCGGAAAGAGTAGCCTATAAGGCGAAAGCGCGTTTCCTCTAAATGAATATGTCATAATGACCATAATTTATGATTGACGTCATATAGCCGATGATAAGATTAAAATCAATGTGCCCTAGAGTCGTCGTTAAACGCATAGTTCCACGGACACTTGACCTAATTAATTTACAAACAAACAATACATTTTAAATATAAACATTTGATTTGTTCATAGAAATACTTCATTCAGCTACTAACATAACCACCGCATCTCGCTAATTATCAATGTTTTAAAAATAATAATGAATTATGGTCATGAGTCAATATATCGAGAACAAATAACGGCTTTTTTTCCGTTGAAGATGTGACGTATATATTTCGAGTCACGTGACGGGTATTCCCCAGCTACCCGTTATTTCAAATGGTTCAGTTAAAACGTCTTGTGTGATATGAAAGCGAGATCCAGTATCTCAAATCATGTAAGTTTCATTCGTAATCAATATTTAGACAATTAGTCCCTTAAATTACGTCGGACTATGCCTTTAAATACAACAAACTTTACTTATATTTACAGATGAGCTGTATAACTCATAAGGAATAAAGAATTGAAATGGAAAAAAAAAAATATTGGAAAGAATCTCCGTCCTCAGCGAAAAGCGAGCCTGGAAAGAAGCGGACAGTTGCGGACATCGATATATATATTTGTCATTGTTGAAGATTTGACTGTCACAAAGTGATAAATGCTCTAGGGTGTAGCTTACTGCAGAATGTTTATTCTACGACACTGATATTCCTACTCAATCAATGACCGCTACACCCAGTACCAGCAAGTTAACCTGGACACGTGTTCCGTTCACTTCGTGCCTCTTTGCTGACGATGTTCACCATAGATACACTATTTGTTATTTAAATCACAAATTCATTTTACATGTATTTCGAAGTAAAATAAAGTTTGTTTTATTTAACGACGCTTCTTTAGCACACTGATTATTATCTCATCATCGGCTATTGGACGTCAATCATATGGTCATTCTGACATATTTATTTAGAGGAAACCCGCTGCCATCACATGGGTACTCTTTCCGATTAACAGAAAGGGATCTTTTATATGCGTTTTCCCACAGACAAGATAGCAAATACAATGGCCTTTGATGAACCAGTTGTGGACCACTGGTTAGAACGGAAAATAGCCCAAACTGCAAATGAGTCTACAGAGAAGGATCGATCCGATGACCGACCGATTGACAGACGGACACGCTACCGCCTGAGCAACATCCCGCTCCCGTAATTGGAAATAATAAATGACTGGTTAGTTATACTGAACAGATTGGGCTATTTTCCGTTCCAGCCAGTGGTCCAGATATGGTTAATCAAAGGCCGTCATATGTGCTGTCCTGTCTGTGGGACAGTGCATATAAAAGACCCCTAGCTGCTTATCGGAAAGATTAGCCTATATGGCGGTAGCGGGTTTCCTCTAAAACTATGTCAGAATAACCATATGATTGACGTCCAATAGCCGATGATAAGATAAAAATCAATGTGCTCTAGAGGCGTCATTAAATAAAACAAATTTTATTTAGATATACTGAACATTGCACTAATGGTTGCCAGTCAGTTTAAATATTGAGCAACATTGACCATTTTTGACTCTGAATTTCAAAAGTTATTCTGTCATAATGAACATGCTTATTACATATACATGTAACTGGATACTTATATTTTCCAAATCGGAAAAAAATTGTCAGATAACGCCAATTTCTTTCTAACCCTCAGCGGGTACAATAGGTCCATCATAACATTTTTGCCGCCATTTTATTTTAGGATATTATGTATGTTCATTTTTGCGTGTCATTTTCAAGTTTATAACTCTTTTGTAAAAAGCTCACAATAAACATTAATTAAAGTATTTGAACTTGTATAATCACAAGTTATTATTATTATTATTTTAATATAATTTGCCGGACATTTCGAAATGTCTTTATATTGGAAAATAATATGTAAATGCTAAAATGTTTTTAATGATTTTTCAATCTAAAAAATGAATAGGAAAAATCATTTCATGTATATTTCAGGACATTCGGTAAAAGACAAGAGAAATACATCCAAGATGTCTGCTGAACAGAAACGAATGATGTTTTCTTAAGAATATGTCTAATATATTGTTAATAAACTAACAGACACCACTGCCATAATAATAAAAACAAATAATAAAAACAATAATAAAACCCCACCTTAAAGTCGCCCTCTCAGAGGAATTGCATAAGAATCATTATCTTTAAAATAGCCATTTTTAATTTCAAAATGGCGGTCTACTATCAGAATCAGACTTACCTAATTTCACTTCGCAATATCGCCATTCCCAGATATAATTTGAACAAACACCTATATTGATTAGAAAAAAAGTATATTTACTCTAACATGCATTACCTTTGCTGAAAGCGGTTCAAAATTAATTAATATGATACAAAAATACCCCTGCTAATAAACTCAAAATGCGCCAAAATTACTTTAATGGTGGTCATTATTTGAAGCATTTGTTTAACGCCAGCGATGCACGCAATCTGATTGCGCCCTGCACGATATCGATTCCCTCCCCTGACCTAATAGGTGTGCACTTTCGCCTGAATATTGCATCACTGTGACAGTTAGTGATAAAATACTGCATTGCGTATATACCATAAACAATTTCTCGCGCATCTGCCATTTGTCAATTTCTCGTAAACGTTATCTGCATTAAAGATGCTGTATCATAGTTACAGGCGCGGATGCAGGGATACTAAAGGGTGTGTGTATGTGTTGGTCATAATGTTGATTTCTGAAAAGGGGAGGGTGGGGGATCCAAAAGTGATGAGTGTAATGAAATGGAGAAACAATGGTTAATTTTCACGTTCTTCTACAACGAAAAAGTTTGTTTGTTTTTTAAATCGAAAGAAAGGGGGTGAATCCTGGGCCCCCCGAATCCGCATATTTTACATAATTATACACGCAGAAGCAATAAACAACGGCTAATTAATCAATCACTACAGACATGGACGAAAACCCCGGGGAGACGGGAGGGGGTGGGGAGAAACACGTCTCCCCACTTTTTAGAAAGGGGGATGCCTATATAATTATTCCCCCCAATTATTGCTTCGAAAAATTGAAATTAAAACACCTAAATAATAATCTTTACCAGTATTTCTCTTTATTGTATCAATGTAGCACTCACCCACGTGGTTTTAGCGCACCCGACGCACGCCCCACCCCCTAATTTTCGGGCAATGAACATTTTTCTTGTAAAACCCTTCAGCGCTCGCAAGGTCGGGCTTCACCCTCCATAGTTTCGCCCACCTATTCACAATTGCTGGACAGAGGTTAGTGTTAGTAGGAGACACGATACCCGCTGGTTTTCGATAAACAGCAAGGGATCTTTTATATGCACTATCCCACAGACTTAATAGCTCATATCACGTCCTTAATTAAACCAGTTGTGGACCACTGGTCGGTGTAAGTGGTATACACCTACCCACTGAGCCTTGCGGAGCACTCACTCTGGATTGGAGCCAATACTGAGATTAAAAATGCCATGCCTTGACTGAGATTTGATCTCAGTACCTACCACCCTCGAGTCCGATAGCTTAACCACTGTGCCACGGAGACCGGTTACTAGCCACTCTTACATCAAGGGTCAAATAGCTTGAAGAAGCTCGCTAGACTAGTAGTACCAGTTTGAACTCCGTTGGTCAGTTTATTTATTTTCATGCTTGTATCCAGTTAAGGTTCAATCACGCTGTCCTGTGGACACAACCCAGCTTCTAGACAGTGGTTAGTATTAGTAGGAGAGACGAAACCTGCTACCGCAACACTAATAGGCTACTCGTTTCGATCAGCAGCAAGTGATCTTTTGTATGCACTATCCCACAGACAGGATAGAACATACCACGACCTTTTGGTAAACCA
Source organism: Symmetromphalus regularis (assembly GCA_032355785.1). Lineage (NCBI taxonomy): Eukaryota > Metazoa > Mollusca > Gastropoda > Neomphalida > Neomphalidae > Symmetromphalus > Symmetromphalus regularis. The sequence continues at coordinate 3,684 of JAULBS010159302.1, read as the reverse complement.
GTTGTGGATCATTGGTTGGAGTAAGTGGAATACACCTACCCACTGAGCCTTACGGAACACTCGCTATGGGTTGGAGCCGATACTGTGTTTATAAATTCCGTGCCTCGATTGAGATTCGATCCCAGTACCTACCAATGACGAGTCTAATAGTTTAACCACTGCGCCAACGAGACCAGTAGTTTGAACTCGCTGACTCCTTCAAGGATAATTGAAAATAAATGAGGATTCCAATAATTACCGACACGCACTTTTTTTTGTCAAACAACAATACGCTCACGACAGTATTAATGAATCTCTTGCTGATGCAACAACTATTTGTGAGTTTTTTTTAAACTGCTTTTAGACGTTACTAAGGCTATGGAGGAAATACGACATGAAGCCATTAAATCCGCTTTCTACAAATGGCCGATGTCTGGTAGTTTGCACGCGATTCAAAAAAATGAAAAAAAGTTATGCATTAAAAATATCTGTCAAAATGTATTCTAAAAACATATTATTACCCCAGCGAACATTATTATACATTGGTTTAACCGTTAATTTTATTGTGGTTTTGTTCTGTTTATCCAATGAAAGTTCTCGTACTAAAACTGATGGTAATGACATTGGCCTTAACATTCATACGCTTCACGAACTATTTTCCTATAGCAGTGAATCGTAAAACTTCGCCATTGTAAACATAAATTGCTATTCAAACATACATTGATAATTTTTTTTAAATAAATTGTGACGAAAAATAAATTAAATAGTAACTATTTTTAAAGGCGGATGAACACACTAACGATGATATGTGCACAATACAATCTACGTGGTATTTCATTATGGTGTGTTTAAAAAATACCGGCAGCTAAAGCATTTTAGGGAAAATCAAAAGCATTTGGCTGGGAAAATAAATAGAATATTAAACTTGTTACCATTTGTTATCAAATTTATGTCCCTCGAGCAAAACAAGAAAAAATATTTCACTCGGGACATAGATTTGATAATAAATGGCAACTCTTTTAAAAGCCTCTATGTAATCAACTTTTCCATCAGAGGAACTTCCTGGAACAAGCGTAACTCAACTGACATGGAGTTCATTCACTAACACGCACTAACAGTCGGTCAACAGATTACTGCTATTAAAAGTTTAATCAGACATTCGATATTTCCATTACCTCATTTTAAAGATAATCTAGATTAGCGTGCTCGAGATAACGGTGTTTAGTTCGGAAATAGAACAGGTTGCACACCACCGTTAATTGAGAATAGCACTTACATTATAAATAAATTTAATTAAAAAACGTACCGTATTCCAAAAATTACAACAAATGAATTTTGGACAATTTATTTATTTACTAGTATTTATTTATTTACTAGTATTTATTTATTTATTACTATGGTTACATTGTGGTGACTTCACCTTTCTTTTTCTTTCTTTTTCGAACATACATACGTACAAATCAATTATATTAAAACGTATATAAATACTCATCAAAAAAAGTAAGGGAACTAAAATAAGAATTTACAATTGCCAAAATTGTAGGATATATTAGCTAAAGGGAATGGTTATATGATAATAGTGAATTAATTGGGCAAACATTACAATCGCTAGTTCAGTATTTGGCATACAGTAGGTTTCTAAGACCGCCAAAGATCTTGAAGGAGTGAAATGTGAAAGTTGACGTTGTTTTTATCAGTAGTGGGTGATGCCGCAACGATGTTCAGTAGACGAGGCATACTGCGTATGAGTCTGCCAATGGCCAGTTGAAGGAGTCTATTCCACTCTTGCATCGCCTGACCATGTTCCGCTAACGTGGTCGGTGGTCTTTGACGTTGACGTACACGTCTCCCTATCATATCCCAGTCGATAAACAGACATGAACGTTCTTTACTAGGATGTCTGTCGTCAAAACGCAAATTCGCTCTAATAGTTAATAATAACATTAATATTTCAGGTTCCCTAATTTTTTTGAAGAGTATACAATATATTGACACCAAACAAACGACTAAGACCACGGTAAACAAAAACAACGAATTTTGGACAAAGGTATTAAAAAGTAAAGTTTGTTTTATTTAACGACGCCTCTAGAGCACATTGATTTTTATCTTATCATCGGCTATTGGACGTCAATCATATGGTCATTCTGACATATGTATTTTAGCGGAAACCCGCTGCCGCCACATTGGCTACTCTTTCCGATAAGCAGAAAGGGATCTTTTATATGCACCGTCCCATAGACAGGACAGCACATACCACGGCCCTTGATAAACCAGTTGTGGACTACAGGTTGGAACGGAAAATAGCCAAAACTGCATATGGATCCGCTGAGAAGGATTGATCCGACGACCGACCGGTTCACAGGCAGATGTTTGTTTGATTATTCAGGATATAAACTAATGACATTTAAACCGAAACGCGATGGTGGTACTTCTGATGATTTGTTATTTGGTCTATGTAACCACTAACGTATCCAGGGAGGGGTCTAGGGGGTCAGGCCCCCTCCTTTTGTCGATTTGTTTTAACATTTTACGAGTGGAAAGAAGAGAAAAAATTACCATTTTCCCACCTATTTCTATTCACTCATTACTTTTGGAACCCCTCCACTCCCTTTTCAGAAATCCACATTTGGACCCCCCTTTCATAAATCCTGCATCAGTGTCTGATAACTTTTATCCCCTTTCCTCCAATGTTAAAAACAGTAACTGTCTATATCCGCGTCTGTATAACTATATTAAGTCGTTACGCATCCAGAAAATCCATTCTTTAACATTAAAAATATATTAATAATTACCTTTTAAATATGTTATTTAAATCGCAAAATATAGAGGGCCGGGACCCTGGAGTCCTGTCTAGATCCACCACTGGTACTAAAGCACTGGGATTCGTAATAAAATAAGGTCAGTACTTTTAATAAAAACAAAAAAAAAGTAATGCCCCTTTAACTTCAAGAAAACAATAAAAACAATTTCCTGTGTTTATAACACAATGAATGCACGATAACTTGAAGCCACTAAGAAAACTTGCCGTAATGTGATTCGTCATTAAAGGTCAACCGACTAACTGAATTTCTTTTGCTTCACGTTTCCTACTAATTAAACATTTTCCGCTAGAGGAGAGAGTCAAATTATACTGTCACCGCCATCACTACGGAAGAACTGAAGAAGCTACATTTCATTCACCGGTACAGGAAATGAACACAGTGAAATTGACATCAGCAATGTTTAGAATATTAACAGTGGAGTCTTCGCGGGGGAGATGTTACTTTTCGTGTCGATCATCCCATGCCAAAGGGAAACATGCGCATAGAAGATGCCCTGTGATGTGCATATGAAATTGACCGATCTTTACGTTTCGCCGACTCGATGGATGTTTGTCTGTTTCGGGTCAGGATTTTAAACGAATGTCTTAATTTGGCATTCAGTTTTGTGCATAAGCCGTATGTTAAGAGATCACAATCGTAGACTGTTTAATTAATGTCAAGAAAACACGTGGCAATGGCGTAGAAAGGTGCCGAAATATGGGGGCGGGGGTGCACACACAGTTACATACATATATGTAGGGGTGCAACGATATACCGATATATTGCTATACAATAAATAAAGTTTGTTTTATTTAACGACGCCTCTCGAGCACATTGCTTTTTAATCTTATCAGCGGCTATTGGACGTCAATCATATGGTCATTCTGACATATGTATTTAGAGG
>JAULBS010159291.1:0-11686 GCA_032355785.1 Symmetromphalus regularis | reverse complement strand
TGATTGACGTCCAATAGCCGATGATAAGATAAAAATCAATGTGCTCTAGACGCGTCGTTAAATAAAACAAACTTTACCATAGAGTATTCGATCCCAGTGCTGTTAGCCTTGGACGTAATGATTAGTCATCTGTGTCATAAAAGCTAGTCTACTCATTGGTAAGCGCATTAATAGTGTGGATACGAGCATCTTAATGGAGTTCGTACGAGTACAGGTGCCAGTAATGTCTTTATAGCTCTACTGCATGCTGGGTAATGCACTCATAAATGGTATCAAACGAACGCACGTCATGGAATGAATTACACTAATATATGTAATAAATATATTATGCTAATCTGCAGTCACAAACAAATGTTAAATACTTTATTGATTTTTAGATTCAATTTAAAGTTGTACAAACATACCATAAAAGTATTTTTGTGTGAAATATTCACTTGCACAAACAACATATTAAATTTCATAAATATTCTTTATAAAATATAAATTAAAACTTTCTGTTTGTTTGTTTGTATTTATTATTATTTTTATAAATAAGAATTGCTGTACCAGCTAAAACAAATTATTATAAAAATAAAATAAAATAAATAAAATCAAGTCAAAGAAACCAATCTTATATAGACAAATTTGAGGATTTTATGCCCAGTTAAACAGTGAGCAACAATAGTGCTAAAACAATTTGTGAAATATACTCAGCATGGAAACCTTTCTGAATTAGACATGCATACTACATATATTTCAGTGGTCTCAACAACACCTCTTATGAAACTGCTGAGGTATCGTATTCTCCTCCCAATGCTCGCCATTCGCATAAATAAAAAATAAATTTTAAAAACATAATTACAGCAACAACAATAACAACATTGAAATTATAAAAATAAACTTTAAAAAAATAATAATGAACAAAATAATTAGAAAAAATGAATTTAGTTCAGCAAAACTCTGTTGATAAAAGATTCTATTTTAAACCAACCAGGAATTTGTTTTTAATTGGCTGGGTCACAGTCGTAATGTTAACACATTCATTACGTATGATGGTACTAATATTCATAGGACTGGGCCCACCCACATACCGATGAATCCACCTACCCATCCTTGTCTTAACAAATCAGGAAATACTTTTTAAAAATCTTACCATGCATGCAGACTCATAAAGACTTTCACCCCATTTCGTCTCCGGCATCTCGACGAATATAACCAAAATAAATAAATAATTATTGAAAATAGTTCAACATTAAATATATTTTAAGACTTTATAAGCGAGGTAAAGCGTTCAAACCACATGACGAACTCGTCATTTGTCTAATATCTTGATTTTCGGATACAACACGACTTACGATTGTCGTTATTAAACTGTTTAATATCAGTTTGAAGTGATACAGTAATTTTTGAGATTAGTAAACAAAACATTAACTAGCATTTGACGATAGTGTTCTACAAAACTCTCCCTTCAACGGATAAACGTGGATGCTAATCTACAGAGAGAAGTCGTAAAAGGATTGTTCTTCGTACAATAAAACGGAATTGGGTCTTAATACCGTGACAATCTGTTTTCATTGACTTACCTGCTGTGGGCGAGAGACGCGGCATTCCTGTCCTATCGCAGTCATGCGTCCGGTAAGATTTTAAAACATTATATCAAAGATTGGAAATTTTATTTGTTAAAATACCTCGTAACCTTTGTAAATGATCTAAACTTTGGTACTTTTGAAATAAGAAATAAGTTTTATATTTGATAAATCAGTTATAGTTCTGTAATAATAACTGTTACGTTTGGAATATGAAATATCTATAATTTTTGAAACGTAATATATATTATTTCATTATATATTTTTTGAAATAACCAATACGTTTATTTAAATATTAAGCTCCTGTTTAAAAAATATATAGAGTAGGTATCATTTAGATATTTATTATGATAATATGTTTATATTACGGATACTGCGTTCATGTTTTACCATACCAATACTTGAAAATATTAAGAAAAGTCTGGCTTTTTTATTTGACTAAATAGTTTAGCATTCAGTAATAGTAATGCTGCAGATGATCTTCCTGTGATTTACAAATCAGTTGGAAATAAGGTTAAAAACTGAATGTTAGATCAGTTACATACCTTGGTCTTTACGAAGAAATGTATGACAAAATATATAACGAGCTTTCCAACGATCAATTTTATGTCCATTATTATACTTTCTATTCCAGCATTTGACTTCTACGTATCGCACATTCTTAAGATACTTAAAACTACTTACATGTATATGTTGCTTATTAGATTATTCTGGTAGTTATAATTCAAGGTCACTGGAAAAGTATTTAAAGTTTTATAGCAGACATTCAAGGGCTATTTCACAATGGGACACATCACTGACTAAACCGGTCTAATTAAATAGTTTATTGTGACCAATACATATTTGAATATTGGCAATGGATCTGACAACCAAGAATTATAGTTGTAAAAGATACCGCTACTGGGTTACTGGTGGACATATGGCAGTAAATGTGATAACACTTTTTTCATTATGATTTATAAAGAGACATGTTTATTTAGGAAAAAGATCGAAAGTTCTTTTTAACTGACGCTTTTGAAATTACAACAACAACAAATCTGTTAATATGTGAATTTTAAGAACTTCCATTTGTATGACAGTGAATAAATTAAAGTGTATATTATTTCCACTTTGATAACACTACCTGGTCTCAAAGGTCAAGCCTGTGGTTTTGTAGGTAATTATATTAAGTTTTGGGGTGTGGAGCCATTTAGAATGACCATGGTGGCTTTTTAACTCTCAATCTGAGCCTACCAAAATATCGTCTTTAACCTTAAATTATAATGAATAATTATTGGGAATGCTTTCATGGAAATGTCGCAACACCTTTTACGTAAAGTTCTATCACCAGTCAGCGGCGGATCCAGGAATTCAATTTAGGGGCTCTCTAAAGAATCCTTTAACATATAAAATAATAATGAGTGGGGTAAGGGGCGAATTTACATGCGCCACTGTCATTGTTTCACAATGATATCTCTTAGACTTTTAAAATAAACATCTCTGGGACAGATAGGCTGTTGATCAATACAAGTTCTTTGTCTTTTTTTACTAGACGCTTATTCAAAGCATCTTGTCCCTGGTTTACATAATGTGATGTAATCCTCTACAATAAACCTAGATTCAGTGTTTTATTGGTTTATGCAAACTTATATTATAATTATAAGAACTGAAGCGTTTATGAATTATAATGATTTCACATAAAATGAAATAAGATGTAGATTAACAACATCTAAAACATTATTTATTCAGCAGATAACTGTAAAACATAGATTTTAATATTGTAAATCATCTTTGTACATTGATTTATTTTAACATGCATGTAATTTAACCATAGTATGACACCCCCCAATAGAAGTTATATATATTTTTGGTGCTAGTTGGTAATTAAACTATAATAAAATATATATAAAAACTCACCAGAACAGACCCCGCGTGTTTTCTTAATTAAGCTGTTTAATTATTGAATTATTTTTGTTTACATGCAATAAACCAATACTCCTGCATATTTCTCATCTAAAATGTTAAAGTACATTACATTTTTTCATAACGATACCATATATATTTCCATCACATTTGTGATTAATTAACAATACTATGACTAGTTATATCTAAATACAAAACGGTTTTTATATACATGTGTTTGTTATAAAAAATACTAAACGAGTTCCATTATGCTGCTGTTTATATTACGAATGCACAAGAAAAAAAAGATCCTCATGGGCATTTCTTTTATTACACTGTAATAACGATTGTATAAACCACACGTATAGCATATTACTTTTAAAACTAAATGTTCCAACTGGTTCATCAAAGGCTGTGGTAAGTGCGGTCCTGTCTGTCGGACCGTGCATATAAAAGACCTCTTGCTACTTGTCGGAAAAGAGTAGTCTAAGTGGCGGCAGCGGGTTTCCTTTAAATACATTTGTCATAATGACCATATGATTGACGTCCAATAGCCGATGATAAGATAAACATCAATGTTCTCTAGAGGCGTCGTTAAATAAAACAAACGTTAATTTAAAAAAAAAAAAAATTAACTAAAATATAATCTTTAACATCAGTGCAACCAGAACAAACATTATATGAACGTAGTAACCTCCAAAACGACACGGGTGTAGTATTCTGAGAGACGATTTAAACGCGGCGACATAACGAATAACATGCCCATAAACTCAGTTTAATTCTCAGTTGGAGTTTAAGCCTATAATGCAGAACGCGTTAGTAGAGAGTCAGTTTTGACATTTGACACGCGTAGCATTTTGATTTATATTTATCTCCTGTACGTACCATGTCGGGTGTTTCATACAAGCTGTCAATTACATGTGTAATTAAAGAAGGAACGTGTTTACAGAGCTGTGGGTGTTATCAATTGTCTGAACAGATTTCAATTTTATCACCTTGTTTTATATCTAGGTGTAATCAAGAAATGTCTAAAAATATGTGAAATTAATCGTCTTGTTTTTTTCTGTGGGTGCAATAGAAAATGGCTAAAAATATGTGAAATTAATAATCTCGTTTTATATTTGAAACTGTCATTTTGAAATATCTAAATAATTATATCTGAAATTGATCACCTTTTAATGACTTATTGTATTATGATGATATATCGCATATATATGTCAGTCGGTTTTAATTACTGACATAATAAGAACATTAAAACAAATCTTTTTAAGCGTTTATGTAAATAGAAATCAGAAATAAAATTAAACATGACAATAATATAAAACTAACATACAATTATAAACATTTACAGTTTTTGATTATTACATTTTAGTATAATCAATGAACTCTTCAACATTGATACATACTAATACTGTAAATATTGTTAATCATTTTTTCAGAAATGGACATTTGTGATTCCTCTTCTAGTATTAATAGAAGCAGGCCTTGGAGCTGACATTCCAGTGCCGACCCCAGCTGAACCATCAGCACCACCTAAATCAGACATGATTATGGAGCCAAAGCAAGGCATCGACATGCCAGCGGATGATCCTAGATTGGTTAACTTAAAGACTCATGAACAATTCAATGTGCCCCCTAATCCTAACCCAACTGGGTATGATCCTCAGAAAAATTACCAGATTCCTCCTCCTCCACCGGTTATCTCATCGGATCCTCATGGTGATGGAACTATACCTCAAAATCTTCCAGCACCACCACCACCTCCATCCAGCTACCAAAATAATAATTATAATGTTTTGCCTTACGTTCCGCCGCCTTCTCCAGGATCAAACGTAAATCCTACTTTAGGAACAAAGGGTGCGGCTCAACCTCAAACTGTTGACGGATCCCCTCAGCCACAGATAGTTCATGACAGCCAAAATCTTCCTCGTGGAAGAGCAAATGTAGCCTACCAAGTACCTCCACAAAACGGCCCATCCGGTACACCGAATGTAGCCTACCAAGTACCTCCACAAAACGGCCCATCAGGTACACCGAATGTAGCCTACCAAGTACCTCCACAAAACGGCCCATCCGGTACACCGAATGTAGCCTATCCAGTACCTACCCAAAATGGCCCATCAAATGTGGCATATTCAGCACCTACCCAAAATGGCCCACCAAATATGGCATATCCAACACCTACCCAAAATGGTCCACCTAATGGGGGATATCCAGTACCTCCACAAAATCGTCCCCAAAATGTGGCATATCCAGCATCTCAACAAAATGGCCCACGCAATGTGGCATATTCAGGACTTACTCAAAATTACCCACCAAATGTTGCATATCCAGCACCTCCGCAAAATGGTCCAAAAAATGTGGCATATCCTGTACCTCCCCAAAATGGCCCACATCCAACACCTCCCAAAAATATGGCATATCCAGCATCTCCCCAAAATGGCCCACCAAATGTGGCATATCCAGCATCTCCCCAAAATGGCCCACCAAATGAAGCTTATCCAGCACCTCCCCAAAATGGCCCACCAAATGTAGCATATCCAGCACCTCCCCAAAATGGCCCACCAAATGTAGCACATCCAGCACATCTCCAAAATGGCCCACAAAATGGGGCACATACACGGAATACTCAAAATGGCCAACCAAATGTGGTATATCCTGGAGCCCCGAAAAGTAACTCACCAAGGGGGACGAATCCCGTACCTCCACAAAATGGCCAACAAGGGAGATACGACAGACCAGCCACATCTGGAGATTATAAACCAATGCCAGACCAGAAAAATTCTCAGCAAAATCAGGCTAATAGTCCACCTGTAACAGATAACACTGCAAATGAACCCGTACAGGTGGCAAAGAACGAATGTTCGTTTGATTTTAATCATCAAAATGAATTCAAGCCATCATCTAAACCAATACAATACCCAGAGTAAGTCTTTAAACTGTTATTGGAACTAAGTGTTTGGTTATATACAAAATCACATTTGATACACTTTTTTATTTATATTTAACCGTGTATTTAAAAAAAAAATCTTAGATATTGGAAAAAGGTCACGATCTTAAACTTATAGTCTATGCATTATAATTTCGAATACAACATGTATGTAATCTCGACATTACCACTACAATTCAAAAGGGCACTCTGATATTTCCCAAGCTTGTAAAAGCCATTCAGCATCAGTATGTCTGTCTAACGTAGGTTTTTAAGGTAATACTTTATGCAGATTTTAATTTTCTGTTCATAATCATAAGACAAACTATAAACATTTATCAACTTTATGATTTCCTTGGTTCGATGACATATGGATATAATTTAAACAAACCCTTCATTTGTAACTTCTTTAAACAATTAAACATAGTCAATAATAATTCATGCTAATTTGATATTAAAACAACACATGAAATTCGTATTCTACACAATGTATGACATACAAATTCCTGTATTTGAACTTGGATATAAAAGTAGTATCATATCGAACTCTAGCTCATCGCCTAAAAATCTTCTGCACTTACACATGTTATGCCATTCCTGAGTATTAAGAAACAAAAAGCAAGAAAAAACCCAATGTGTATTTTCATCTAATACAGGAACATGAAGGCAGCATACAAAGGTTCGATTGCTCAAATGGTGTTTGAAAAGTTCATCAACAAGGACGGATATAGCTCTGTACCTCGCTCTGGAAGCATTGGACCAAGTCAACAACCGGTAAGAAAAATCACCCCTAACCTAAAACAAATTATCCTAAAGCTACAAAGAACACAAACACTGTCCTTAATATACCACTTAACATTTACATGTACATACCTGTTTTAACTTTCTGAGTTCACCAACGATGGGTTACATATTATAGCATTAAATGAATTGCCGGTACAGAAATCACCAGTAATAATTGTATATTCCAAAATATACCAATATCATCACTGCTTTGACAATGATTTACAAATATAGGAACTTAAAAGTTTTGTTTAAACATCATTGGGATCTGTATTGTGCAGACATTTGATTTAGACATAACAGTTGGTGATTCAATAGAGATACAATTTCATAGATGATAACGATTTGTAGTCAGTTTAATTACCGGTGCGAAACCACAACGAACTATTGTAGTATGTTTTTATAGTATTTCTGTGAAAAAGCAACATTATTTGATTAATTTAAATCACTGTAAAATAATAGGCATGTAGTGTAAGACTAGTTCATGAACTTACTGCTTATTGATTATTGATTTGCAGTAAGTTCAGCTCGCGACCCATACGATGCATTGGTGCAATTTTCTGGCAACAAATGCTTCGGATTCCGACCAAAACATTACAAGAAATATCTAGATATACAATAAAATGCACACGCTCATTACATCCCATTTCACAGTAAATCTTACAATATCTACTGATTTTCACCCACAAACGCTGACACATTAAAAATAACATGGCTTTCGAACAAATACGTCACAAATACGAAACTTTCAGTTCATCCGCTATCTCTGTGGAGTAATTAAAAATAAAATAAAATAAACCAGTCACAATGTAATATATTACTATTTTTATTTACAACACTCACCGCCACTCCTCCAACCCGCCAACAATCCCTCCCTTCATTTCCCATTCCTCCCCTCTCCTGAAAGTTTCGTATTTGTGACGTATTTGTTCGATCGCCATTTCTCTTAATCTGTCGGCGTTTGAAGGCGAAATCAGTGGATACAGTGGGATTTACTGTGAAAAAGGATGTAATAAGCGCGTAAGTTGGCAATTTTATTGTATATCTAGATATTTCATGTAATATTTTATTCGGGAACTGAAGCATCTGTAGCCAGAAAATGTCAGGGTTTTTCTCTATAACGGGTATATAGCCCACATTGGACGGGACGCCAATCAATAACCAATAATCAATAAGCAGCCCGTCCGTTTTGGACAAGTTTAAGACAACTGATTATGAGGCAGTAAAATAGTTTCAAAAATATATTTTAATATTTCAAGGGACTCGGATTTGTACAGCCGTCTCAACCATCTCTAGGATTTGGAATTCCGCTGAACAAATTCAAAAGACCAACTATACCAAGCAGCAACAGTAATAACAACAAAAACATACCCTACCAGGGTTCAAACCCCATATTTAGGTCCGGGGTGTTTGACGACGGTGGCATCCACAACATGTTCAACAACCTCAACAAACAAGCTACACAGAATTTCCAGTCGCCGCAACCACCGTCATTCCCTGATAGTCAGTTCCAGCCCGGACGCCCGTTTAAGTTCGGTTTTGGCTTGGGATCTTCTAAAAGTAAGACAAATCCATTTGGCGGCGACCCATTCTCCGAACAGACGTTTCAGTTCAGAAGAAAAAGGATGGCTGGGTAATATCCTTTAAACGTCTATTTAAAAGGGCCTTTTAACAATATATTCAGAATATTATAGGAAAATATGTATTTAATTAAATAAATTTTATTTTACTTTAAAAAACCAAAACAAAATTCCTTCTAATACAGTACTTTTTATAACCATATATTTTTGAACATAACAAATGCAAATTAAGTATTTAAAGTTTATATACTAGTATTATGGGCTTTTATTATTTTTTTTCACAGAATTTCATCGCAACATGTACTTTCAAAACAGTAATATTACGTGTTCACCAAAGTCAGACGTGTTTTTGTATCCTCTTTGTCACCTTATCAATAAGCACAAATATTGAATTGATTTAAAAATTAATGATATTTAGAAACAGCGGCGTGCAAAGGTTTGGGCCGTAGCACCCTCTGTCCCCCTTTCTGCATCCAACTGTTTTAAAATGTCCTATTTCCACTAGATTTGGCCCATCAAGCGGTGTTAAACAAGTTCAGGATCTGTGTGCACCAGTGACCAAAGAGACTCTCACTAGTTTCACCAAGTACGGAGGCAACTGCATTTTATGGAATCCAGAGAAACAAGCCATCAATTTTGTAACTTGCAAGTAAGTTCTACATCTCACTACAGTAACTGTCATTCTCCAGAAGAAATTCACTACCGCTAAGTATGATGCTTATTATATACTCTTTCCCACAGAAACACCAAAGATTTGTGACTTTAGCTTAAAAGGTATGCACAATTTTATAACGGTACATACTGAGTGATCATCATGGTCTTATCTTTAATCAATAATTAAACCTGATATTAACATATTGCATTTTATTAAAAACATATTATTAGTTTATTAAATTTGTTCTATTTATTTGACGAATATGTGTTTCTTTCTTGTTTTTTTCGTTTTTTCATAAAGTAGTATACTTAAGAGAACTATTCAACTTTACAGAGTTCTATGTACTTGTAAACAGATAGGAGTGAACAGGCTTAATCACACTTTGTAGCTCAAGCAGTAGTGTGTCCGCCTGTGAAGCGGTCGGTCATCTCAGTAGACCCATTTGCAGTTAGGGCTATTTTGCGTTCCAAACAATGGTCCACAACTGGTTCATCAAAGGCCGTTGTATGTGCAGTCCTGTCTATAGGAAAGTGCATATAAAAGACCCCTTGCTGCTTATTGGAAAGAGAAGCATATGTGGCGACAGCGGGTTTCCTCTAAATAAATATGTCAGAATGACCATATGATTGACGTCCAATAGCCGATGATAATATAAAAATCAATGTGCTCGTTAAATAAAACAAACTTTACTTATTTTTTATTATTTCAGAAATACAACCTGTGATTTCTGTACCGACAACCGGATGACAAGCAAGTGCATGGCGGGAGAAATCCAGATATACGTGTGGGTGTACTGCGAGCGCGGACCAATGGCTGGAAAGATCGTGTTAGATACCGTTAAAATTCCCGAGTACTGCACCTGCAAAGTGTATGACTGTTCCACTTGAGCAGTTGCCTTTACATCCGTGTCAGTGCCATGACACGGACGTGTTTATTTGTGTTCGTTGATTTGATTTCAGAAAAACATATTAACACATCTATGCATGTGGGTGAAGTGTATATTGGCAGTTAGATAACGTATTTTATTTGTAGATAGATTACTACTGCATATTAAAAAAAAAAAACTTATTGTTTTAGTTGGCTAAACAACTTATCACTATGCATATAACATGATAAGATCTGGAATTAAGGCAGAAACGTAACATTTAGATATCAGCTTCTGTGATAATTTATATACATATCATACATGGTTAAAATTTCACACCTTTATAATCACTAGCGCGATTTCTGGGTTTTTTTTATTGACTTGACATCCAATAGTTGATATCCATTTGAATTGGTGTACCTTTGAACATATATTTTTATAATTAAATCAAATTTACATTTTTCATTACATTAAAATTAAATAAACCCTACAATATAATTCAAATCAGATAATAACATACATTTTGTTCCATATGGATCTGAGAACGACTTGATAAGAATCATATTTGAGTCTCTATGTTATTTCGTTTGTAAAATATAATATAAATTTATAGAACTGACCTATCAACTTTAGCCTTTCATACGCCAATAATAATTTGCTTTCAATTCAACTGAGTCTTTTTCACACGTTTACCTATTAGTCTCAAGTCGACATATTTGAAAACATAAAAATAAAAACTCCAAAAATACCGCCCAATTTAGATTTCATTTGTCATTCGGTTATAATTTTAGCCGATGTGTTCTTAAGACAGTCGGCGTACAGGTATGTTTTTGCCAACCTTGGTTTGATTGGACAAATAAATGGTCACTTGGACGCGAACAATATTTAGTGGTTAGATCATAATTTTTTTTAATAATTTTTATGTCTTTCATTAGATTAGTAAAAGCTATGGTTATTGTGAATAGCATCACAATAAACTAACAACAAACAACTGGAAAGATTGAGATATCAGTGAAACATAATTATTATGTACTAAATTCTGTCCAGTTTTCTGTCAATATTAATATATCATTGAAACATGTCCATCAAATTCTGTCCAGTTTACAGTGCATATTTTTCTCAGCCCAGTCGTCTTTCAAATGGATGGGGATGTAATTATAGTAATGATAATAGTAATATTTCTAGATGGTATGCGGATATTTGTAATTTTGTTTTAATATTTGATGCACTGTTGTTATTTCCACCAGAGTGCACCCAATGTATTTTACAATAATACTAACATATTTTATAGCACAGTCTGTCATCTAAAATTTTATAATATACACATTTTCTGTACCACAGGATAGCTAAAGCACTTCGTTATGTTACAACATGACAATGGTAAATACAAACATTAATCAAATATCCACTCACAGAGTAAGAGCGTTT
>JAULBS010159290.1:0-26238 GCA_032355785.1 Symmetromphalus regularis | reverse complement strand
TGTACGAAATGTCGATAACTTGTTGAATGTATTACGAATTTACGGTAAGGTGTTCATAGCCAAACCGGAAATAAGTTTGTGCGTAACTGAATTTGTGGTAGTATTAGCATGTTCATGATATATTTTATTCGCAATTTTTTTATGCGTATACCGAGTACTTTGCTGAAAAGGATAAGTGACAATTTGGTACCAACAAATGCATCCATGTGGTTGAAACATTAAGATAATTCGAAAATTGAAGTATCTGTGATGAGGTGTGCAATAAAAAAAAACCCACTTTATTCTTTAAAACTAATATTTATTTATTTCAATATTAAGTTTTATAAATTTCAATTTAATTTGGTGACAGGTATGTTTTCATTTTTGACCGGCACAAATTGATTGACATAGGACAATTTGATAGGCACGTCTCAAACATTTATTTCTAGGCTTGTTATATAACAGAGAAAATACAAGAATGACAGTAGTTGTTAATCTTGTATATACAATACAATGTAAATTTTAAAAACAAAAAAATAGAAAATCAATTTTAGAAGATGTACTTTAACACTTACCTCAAAATAACAATTTTTACTTCATGTGTTTTTATTCCCTTGATAATAGCTGATGCATTTAGATGACTACGTCCATATAGCACCTGTCCATTGATCTGTTGACAAAATAGTTTTTAAATTTAATACAAGCAATATTTTTTAAATGTGTGCATTATGTAATGTTTCTAACAATATTACACAATAATATATTATGTATGTTCACTATTACTTAGTAAAAACTGGTAAAATAATGTTACAAATTATTTTTTTTAGACTGAATTAGTAAAGGCTAACAATATATATATCTGCTAAACTAGTAAAGGCTAACAATATTTGAATATTATCAGACAACAACCACATGTTAATTGGACCCAGATCCACAAGGTAATTGGATCAGAATACAAGTCCTTCCTGACCTGCACTGCACTTGCCAATATACCATAAGCAAGCACCTTAACACCCAGATCAAAAACCAAACTCAAGTCCTACTTAATGCCAATTAAGGTACCTTAACTGGGAGCATGACCCAGACCAGTAATTAACCCAGTGACCTACATTCAATCACTTAACAATCAGATTCTCATGAATCTTTTTCAACCTACATCCAGACAAACAAATGAATGTCCAATTAGGGTCAGGCACAGTTTGGATCAAGAAGGCCACACTTTAATTAATTTTGAAGTTTGATATCCCTACCAATACAACAGAGAGCAGACATTTTTATTTAACCATCAGGAATATGTTCAGTGCATTAGCACTCATATATTATGAATTAGCCTGGTTTTGGCATTTAAATGTAAAATTAAATAAGAATGCTGAGAACCAATCAAACTGCTTGGAAGGACTTGAGGCATTTGCCCTTATTAGACAAGAGGTTGTTGTTTAGTTTGTAACATATTTAGTAATTGTATCAAACTTGACCTTACAAAACAGGAAGCTGATCTCTGGTTTCTAATGTACTTGGTAATGTAGCAAATGGCAAATATGAGAGAAGAACAGAGATGGAAATGTGGTCTGGTTCAAAATCTTATAAAGTGCATGAGTTGCTACCTGGCTCTAACAAACAGACAGTGTCGTTGGAAGTGGGTTTCTTTTACAGGGATCGAACTTCGATGTTTTGGGGGCATGGCAATTATTGCTTTGGATTCCTAGGAACCAACAGGACACCAAGGCAATTTTGAGTTTCCTATGTGGCAAGAGGGAAAAAGGGCACAGCAATATCTGCCTTTGTTAGAAGTGAAATTTAGAGGGAAAGGGACAAGGTGGAGCGGCAAAGGGACAGGGTGGAACAGCAAGTGCCTCAATGCCTTTTTTGTGTGAAATTTGATCCCTGCTTTTAAACATATTAAAAACTGTTAAATATTACAGAGTATGCTAAAAATCTGGAATTGAAGAAGATTTTCCTGTCTGGAAGAAACATGATGTGACTTTTTAAACATTTTGGTAATCTAGTCCTAAAATATTTTTATTATATGTAAACTGCTTGGTGACTGAGGGATCAACCACATGAATCAGTTCAGAAGAATATCAGAATAACGTCAATATACATTTTATGTCTTTATAATGTATTAAAAAGACAGATCACTGTTTGATATAAACACTAAAAGTGATCATAGCAACTACAAAGAATTAAATAGTGAATATAAATAATAAACATAAAGTAAAGTTTGTTTTATTTAACAATGCCTCTAGAGCACATTGATTTTTATCTTATCATTGACTATTGGATGTCAAATATATAGTCATTCTGACATATTTCTTTAGAGAAAACCCACTGCCGCCATATAGGCTACTCTTTACAATAATCAGCAAGGGGTCTTTTATATGCACTTTCCCACAGGCAGGACAGCACATACCACATCCTTTGATGAACCAGTTGTGGAACACTGGTTACAATGGAAAATAGGGCGAACTGCAAATGGGTCTACTGAGAAATAAATAATAATCCAAACTTACTTCTAACAGTTCATCACCGACACCGATTCTGCCA
The DNA here is from genome assembly GCA_032355785.1 of Symmetromphalus regularis. NCBI lineage: Eukaryota > Metazoa > Mollusca > Gastropoda > Neomphalida > Neomphalidae > Symmetromphalus > Symmetromphalus regularis. The sequence goes on along the minus strand of JAULBS010159290.1, from coordinate 23,715 downwards.
TCCCTGGCACACACACTATCTGGCTGGACACCAGCAACAAACACACTCATGGTATTGCGATCCTTGTTTCCTGCCAGACTTAACCCAAGACCACTCCCACCGGTGTTCATGTCAAACAAGTATATCTTCCCATTCAGATCGCCATACTTCTTGTTCAGTTTTTCTGCAAAGCAAATACGAATGAATCAAATATAATTATTAGGTAATAAAATTATCATGAGATCTATTGTATCACTTTCTCCCATTCGACTGAACTGTTAATTTAAAAATGATAATTTAGATCAAAATTGCTATCCCACCTTATTTTAGCCAGCATTTCTGGCTGTGATATATTTTACCCGTTATTCTGACCACTGGGCAGTAATTTTTCTTTTATATATTCACACTATGTTTTATGAAAAACACATCTACATTGTACATTATCTTGATACTGAAATATTTGTACAATTAGTTCTAAGACAAATTTAAATCATTAAAATCAACATCTATTGACAGAATTTTATTGTAACAGTTGTTATTTTGTTTGTTTTGTTTTGATTTAATTTATTGTAATTTTTTATTATTATTATTACCTTCTTTTTTGGGGGTTAATTATTCATAAACTTTAAATTCAGGCTTGTATATGGACTTTAAAGCTTGCCAGGCTAAGGGCCTCATGAGTTTCAGCCAATTTCAAACAATTAACTACATTTGGTGATTGAATAGTTTTAATGTGTGTACAAACAGCTGAATGCAAATAAATAAAACATGAAATGTAAAAGGTGCCATCACTGAAAAAGAAACATCAATAATAAAAAATGAAACACTACTACCATATACTGTTATACGTTAACACGGTGGGGGGGGAGGGGGGAATTATATGATACTGATGCCTTGGATTCTTTAACGTTAAAAAAAAATATACATTTTTTTAAAAACTAAAATTTAAATGTTATTTAAATTGCAAAATTTAGGGCCCCCACACTAGATCTGCCACTGGTAAAATTACATTTCTGGTTATTATGAAATTAGATGATCATTGTTTAGATGGATCTTACAAAATTAATACATTTCAAACCTTACTCTACTCGTTATGGGATTATTTGTCATTTTCACATCTGAACTGAGCACAACTTCTTTTTAAAATTTTTAAATGATATAATTGTATTAAGTATTCGTGATTCGATGAAATAATTAAAATGGATCAAGACCTAAAATATATTTTAACCTTTGTCACTAAGAATACTTATCATTGAGTTCTGTGGAACCTTTTAGCTTAGCCTTATTATTGTCATCCTTAAATCTGTTAAACACACTTAAGAGACAAGATATAATCCAAAATTATAATTATAACTATTTGATGAAATATAAATACATACATTTTAAAGAAAATGTTCTTGGTTCTGTGTTGGGTGTTGAGCGGTGCAAGGTAATAGTAATAGAAAAATAATAGTTGACGAAGGTTTCTTTTTCTCTCTCTCTCATTGGTCTATCTTGATGTGAGAGGCTGGGATTTTTTCCAAGCAAGGTAGTTGAAAGAGTAAAATGGATTCTCCCAGTTTCTCGCCTTAAGATGCATGTATACCTTTGTTGTTTTTCTGTTTGTTTTTTTGTTGTTGTTTCTGTTGTTTGTTTTTATTATTACTATTTTTAACCCCTTAATAATAAATTTAAAATAACAAAGTCTCAGCAATTTTCAAACCTTCATTACATGATTTTGTAAATTTACTCATTTTGTGAAGAATTGCAAACCAACAGATCTAACCTTCAGTCCTATTTATGACCCTGTTTTTATTTCTGGTTCAAAATTATTAAGGTTTAAGGGTCCTAATAATTTTTATTTATTTATTTTCAGAGAACCATCAAAATTGTATCCAACTTTACCTCACCTTTTGGCTCGACGCATTTAAATTACCTTATATTTGGTATTAATAAAATTCCCAGAATTTTTTATTGCAAATTTCGGATCCATATATATATTTTTCCCCCACCCCTTTCTTGTGGTGGATACAATGCCCGGCTTAAGTCAGACTTTGTATCCACAACAAGCATGCTTGAACATTTATTTGATATAAGCATGTTAATTCCGACATTTAACCTGACAGTCTTTTGTGGGCATACATGCATACAATGGATCTTATTGCAACAAAAACAAATGTGCTCTAGTTAATTAACACATATTCTAAAACAATCCATTCTAATCAAACACTACACTGCCTGACTTTACTGTTTAACTAGGTGTAGAAGACGTTAACCTATCAACAGCAGAAAAAGTTAAATAACCATTTTAACATTTTACATTCTTTAAAATGTCAAACCTTTATATGATCTAATTGTTCAGACTACCCACTAATCAATCAAACTTAACTCAGTGGTAAAACACACAACTGACAGCAATTTTAAACAAGTAAGAAGAAAAAGCAAACTACATGTACATGTAAATTAATCAATAGAGAGAAAAAAAAAAGCCTTTTATTAACTTAAATTAATTTTACACATAATACTGTTAATCTAAAAATCCAATGAAATTATTGGGTTTTTTTTTTTTTAGTACAGTTTAATTGCAACATGCTGACAGGATTTTGTAAACTGTGTTAATAAAATTATGCTTTTCAGCTTCGTGTAAAATTAAAAAATCTAATTAAATCACGGGTGGGTTTTTTTTTAGGTTTTTTTTTTACTATAGTCTGTTTATGCTACTTGGAACATGGATTTTTGTCGATTACTTTAGTTCGTGTGAATCTAGGCGAAAAAGGAATAGAGTTTTGGAAACAGCAAAAAAGACCTACATGTATGTTCCAGTTTTTTAAAATTACTTTGTCAAATAATAATTTAAAATATTACCCATTCAACAGTGTAAAATTAAAAAAAATATTTCACTATGGAAACAAAACATGGCAGATGAGATCATTACTAGGTGGGGAACACCTCGGTTATTTCTGGTAATATTCATATCTCATTCACGCACTGATATTAAATTATGATAAATATAGTTATAAAATAATAACTGCTTACCACAAAGATACATTATACAGATAATTACCTAACATCCCCATTTTTATATGAATTTGTCTGACGTTTGCAGAAACTGTACGATGTCGAAAAAATATTCTTTGCTATGAGATTCGAAAAATATACTTTCAACTGCCATTCAAACAATACAGACTAATGCACATAGCAATCCATTTTATTTAGAAAAATATCAACATTAATGAGGTAAGTTATATATTTCGGTTTTTATTCATCAATATCCATGTTCCAGATAGCGTAAACAGACTATAAATTTTAACTGTAAACTGTGTAACAAAAATCATTGCTTTCTGTTTTGTGTAAAATTAAAAAATCTAATTAAATCATTGTTTTTTGGTTGTTGTTTTTTTACAAAATTTTAATTGCAAAGTGCTGTCAGGATTTTGTAAACTGTGTTAAAAAAATTATGGTTTGCTGTTTTGTTTAAATAAAAGAAATAATAACATTGCCAAACATTAATAAAAACATCTGGTAAATACAAATGATAAAATGTCATGAATAATAAAATCTGTCTGTCATGACTACATCAGTTATAATTATGTTCATGATTACTGGCGACATTTGTCTGCTTGCTGAACAACATGGAGATCTATCATTTGTCATTGATCATGGACATCTGCCTTGTATCACATGCCAGCTTATGATATATGTACATATACACAAACTACCATCTCTTTTTTTTTTTTTAGGCTTATTAAATCACTACATTTCAATGACAATGTTCCAAGTTCATGAGGGCTGCTACCAATCAGTCTTCCCTGAATTCTGTGATTCCATGGAAAAATGTGCAGAATTTGCATCCCTGCGCAGAATTCTCGTACATGTATGTCCGTGGAAAATCTATTTTCATGCAGAAAACTGGCAGAACTTGTCATTTTACACCGTTTTTTTTTTTTTTAAATCACATCACATATTGGAAAAAATAAACTGAAGCATTGAGTTAAGAAAGTAGGTAACGTATTAAATAAATAACTTCATTCCGTAACCATCGATTGTTTCCATAAATACAGAACAAATTGAACATGCCACTCGTGACACATTCAGGAGGGGTGAGCATTCCCTTTCACCTGCTAGACTGGTTTTTGTGTCTAATAATTTATAAACATTATATGAAGACGATGGCAACTAGGTAAATTGTTTGCGAGTGCTTGCTCTTCTGAACAGGTTATGAGTTACGGAGTGGTTTGAGTTAATTAGGTTACGAAAACTGCCGAAACTTGAAATTAAAGTAAATTACACAAGTTTTACGAATACGGAACAGGATTCTGTCATTTTATCCTATTTAATATATATGACAATGATATTAGCATGTATAAATTGTTTCGTTGGTATTCCTCTATTAGAATGAGCGACTCCAACATTACATATTTCTTAACGATTTGGTTGGACTACTGGGTCCTGGTGGTATCATGGGAATTTAAATCGGAACTAACTGTAAAAAAAACATTTAGTGTATATTTGTTAGTATTATTTTCAATTTATATGTTGCAGATTTTACCGCGGAATTCAGGGGGGACTGACCAATGACAAAGTAAATGGAAAATATAACATACAGTCACGCAGTTTTGCCTAATATGGTAATGTGACTTTTTAAGTCAGCTATGATCTTATGTTAGATACTTAGAAACATTTATTTCTTTTGTGTTGTTTCAAAAATTATAATAATTACAGTAAAATAAATCAGCTCAAAACAGTAGGAAATTTTAACAATGCAGCCATATGTATTATTTTTGTTCCTCTTTTTTCAAAGATAATAAGCAAGTTATTTTAATAAGCAAAAAGAAATTGGTCAAGAATAAATATCAATTTTTGAAGAATAACATAAACCTTTGTTTATATTACTAGATTATTACAAAAACATAAAATGTAATCTGATAGGACTGCAAAAATATCAATTAACCAATGATAGAGAAAAATCTGAAAAAATTTAATCAATTTTTCTTTTAAGATATTCTAAATATTTAAATAAACATTTCAAGCTTAGATTAGCCATTTCAGCAAGTCAAATGTTTCTTGTTATTTGAATTTTACCAATCTGCTACATTAAAAAACAGTATCTCAAGACATGGAATTAATGACACCTTGTGAAAAATCTCATAGTTTAATCAGTGGCTATTAGGTTTCAAATACATGGTATTTTGACACGTGGTTCACAAAAGAAACTCACTAATGCCATATAGGGTACACTTTGTGATTAGTAGCAGTGGGTCTTTTATATGCACTTTCCCAGACAATACAGAACATACCACTTCCTTTGTTACATCAATCATAGACCATGGGCTGCAATGAACCTTATATTTGTGTGTATGTGTGCACATGTAGTGTGTGTGCGCGCATGTGTGTGTGTGCATGTATGTGTGCGTGCATGCATGTGTATGTGTGTATTTATGCATTTTCTTTAAAATAGAAATTTAAATTTAGTTTTATGCTGAAACAATTGACTGCTGTAAATAAAAATAATTAAGCGAAGACAACTAGAATGCAATTCCTCTCTGTGGTTGGATTTATTTTGGAAGCTATTTGTTACCTTCAGTTACAGTAAAACAGATCTATACCATGTTATGCAAAAAAAACCAGAAATGTTGCAGCGCTGACGCCCCCAACGTTAGCTTCTCTACATGTATACGTGCAGGCATGTTAATAAAACTGCTTGTGCTCCATATGGTTCCAAGTACAAGCAATAGGGTCAATAAATAGTGTATGTAGACATAGTCTGAAGTATTGAGGTAAGATTAGAATGTTCCTGTGGCTTGATCAAAGTCAGATAATCAATATATGAGGCTTCTGAAGACCACTGTGTTGAATAAAAAACATATTTTTTTATAATGCACAATAAAATCACTTTTGATTCAGACAATACTATTTATTAAAACTTTCCTGCCAAACTGTTATAAATCATTATTTTTACTTAGGAAATCAAATTTTAAACAGTTATGCCATAAAAATAATCTGACAAATTACTGGTATATTCTCTATTCAGGAATAATAATTCTTTATTTAGAAAGAGTATTTTGGTAATTGCAATAAATAAGTAGTGCAAGCAATGTTTTTAAAATTGTTGTTAATACCCTTTGGAATTGAAATCTATATAACACTCTCTAAAACATGAAAATAATAAATAGCATTGTAAGCAAAAAAATTATTTGGTCCGAATGTTTAATATACATGTAGTGGGGTAGAAAGAGTTACAATTAAACATGAAAACAAATGCTCTAAAATCATTAAATTAAATAGCACTTTCCTCAAAATAAATTATTCCATCTTTAATTCTAACAAGCGGCAAGATTTCAAGCATTGTGGACTACTTACCAAATATGTTGTCATCATGATTATTCATTGTATATAATTCAATACCAGCTAAATTTATAACTTGAGGCATCAAAAGTGAACATCCATTTTGCATGATCTTTGAAGGACTAATCTACACAGAATGTCACTCTTAAATGAATGAGAGAGCACATAACATGGATCAATAACTGCACCACAAGGAAACACATTTGTCATATATCAAGAAACTCTTCGTCTGCTGGTCAGCCTCCATCTGTAGATGCAGCCTGTTGATGCTCAGTTATGAGTAAATATGGACATACATCGAGTTTCCAGATTAAAGCAGACCAACGGAAAATAGTGAAAAACATGAATCAATACGTTGTGTGCATCTGAGAGTTTGGAGCAACACAAGAGGCGCATATGGACCATTAGCTGTCACTTGTGCAGTCAGTAAGCAAGGATGATTTTGGAGACTGCAGCTTCAGCATGTCACCTCAGTAGTGACATTTTACTCATGAGACAATTGCAAATGGCAGTGATCAATTAAACGCTGCTCTAGTGTCACTAAAAGCATTTGCAGTTGCTGAGATTATGTACTGAAGCTGGGCAGGAAAAAATCAATGATAATACAAAAACCAATGAGAAATAGTATTAGGTAGCAGCCAAGATTAAGCAAATCTCATATTGTTCTTTACAACTGATAATAATGTAATAGAAGATTTATTTATTGAGTGTAACACAGTTACCATATGCTGATAGACCCTGGGGCTTCAGCGGCAAATTGACAAACATTTAATAATGAGTGACAGAAAAACCAGCTTTTATGTGACTGGCTTTATTGGATCTGTTGTAGAAAGAAATACAAATGTAAAAATCTTTAGCATATGAAAGTTTTCTGTAATATTCTGCTGTAATCAAAGTGAAATGAGAATTAGCATACAGTGTTCACATACAGACTAATGCATGAGGTACATGGAACAACAGCAGCTACGTAGTGCTCCATACACTTAAATTGAACAACCACCATTATTTGGTTGAGAACAGCTGAAAACATTTGAATGATGCTAAAGTGCCACTACAGATGTAGAGTACAACAGATGAGTACTCCATGTTCCAATACAAAACCTTGGGTTGCCAATCATCACATTCTTTCTTTTCCATTTGGAAATAAGGAGAGAAATTTTGCCGATTTTCACATTTTTATGGAATAAACAAATTTCTAAGCTGAGTTACAATCACCAATTTCATTTTGAGGCAAGTGTCAGGTGAAAGTGAAAAATCACTATACTGTAGAGGAGAAGACTGACTTGATTATTTGCATTCATGATCATTTTCAACTAATATTGTTTTATGAAGAAAGGCAAACATCTTAAAGATACCAACATCAAATGATTAGAGGGTTATAAAGTCAATAATGATAGAGGATCATAGTAAATAAAGGGCTCTTAGGCCTAATTTCTGAATGATGGTTCAACCTTGATTCACTGATAAACCTATTCTTTTAAGATATGTAAACACAGTCTGAATTGTGAATCAAGGCAAAACTGTCAGCTAAAAATCCACTTGGTTTTTTGCTGGTTAAGAACAATGATGGTTTGCCCAAAGCTGACCCTTCATTTGTAATCTTGGTTAGAAGGTAGAAAAAAGGAAGAAAAACCCCATAAGATGATGTGGAGAATACACAAGAATTAACAGCTATTAAAAACAAAGTCTGTTGTATCTTAAAATATTGTTCCTGTAACTGAAAACAAAATATTGAAACAGAAAGAAAACATTGACTAAAAATCAACACATGATGGGTCCCATGTGACTTTAACAGTTTGATCTGACTACAGAATTACATCCACATTAGCATCTTGCTTAAAGTGGTACAGTAAATACATGTATAGGAAGGAATGTATGCTTAACAACAACACAGCACAATGTTGACCATTAGCTACATGTACATGTACACTGTAACTGGAATCACACAGTACAGGCTTTAAAGAATGTGCTGAGAATCAGCATATACTACGATTTTCTCATTATTAATTTTTTTAAATTATATCAGAAGGAATCTGACAACATTTTAATTTTTTTTTTAAATACATGTAAGCCAGGGGCCTCAGAAGGAATCTGACACAAGGGAAACATAGAGGACATTGACGAGGTGAAATAAGAGAAATTGACACCACTGTGAGCAGCAAATGTTATTTTAAAACATTTTAATAGTATGATGTCTTTACATGCACTAGAGCATTTATTATGCAAAACACATACAAATGAGGAAATGACCATTGTGATAGATAACAATATCAAAAAGGATAACCATGTAACTGTTTGAAATGCAACCAGTGAACTAGACATTTAATCTGGACTATTAGGATCAATCATAAACATTAATTCTCACTGTGATCTGTAACTACATACATGTACATGTACCTATGAATAGCATATAAGCATATTCAGCTTTATCACTGGAGCCATTTGTGACAAGTGCCGCCATTACTTTTGAAGTCTGTTCTTTTCTTATTTTAAATTCACATGTGTTTACATAATTGTGTAATTTTGTGTAATCAAGAAATAGATAGATTAGCACATGTATCTGAAACTTAAACTAATGAACCAATGCCAACACTCAAGTTTGGATGATCTGCATATTTCTATCATTTATACAGTTAGGTGACACCTACATGTAATAGCCGGTGAATAAACAATGTGCTGGGGTGTCATTAAACAACCCTTTGTTTCTTTTTATATATATGTGTAATTAATTCACATTTAATGGGAAAAAAAACCCAATAATGTTCTATGCACTAATTAAAGTTATTGGAATAAACATAATGCTATGTGCCATAAGTCATGTTGAGCAGTATACAAGGAGGTTATCAGTTACATCAATGTGATAAAATACTGTTACAACTACAGCCTAACATGATATAAGATCCAGCAAATATTACACACAAAGCTGGATGACAGAGATTTTGAAGCAGACAATATGATGCATGTCATATTGGCAGAAGATCTGTGTAACAATCTCTCTGAGGAGTCCTCATCATTGTGCATACGACCCATTTCCTGGCAGCTCGCACAATCAGACACTATTGATTTCTTACAGCACACACAGCTCTCAAGCTCGATCCAGTAGATACAACTCTAAAGTAACTCTCCACCTCCCAATTAACACCACTTTAAAGCAAGTTACCATCAAGAAGCAACACAAAATGTTTAACAGACGTGCAGTAGAAATGGATGTAAAACTTTGTCTAATTACAACTTCTTTGTAGCACGTACGTGTATATATTATGTTGGTGACAGACTGTGTCTAATTCATATCTTTGCCACACTTGACACTTCCTTTTTGTTAAAAATGCATTTTTGTCAGTTTTACCTGCTCAATATCACACATACATGTATATATAAGCAAAACTGCCATCTGTTTTAAACAACCATTTGTATTAACCTTTATCCATTCAAGATGAATCAAACATCAACAAACTGACATCCACATTAAATATTATGTATTAAGTAGTTATCAATATATACTCAACTATGCATGTAATCAATAATCATTTATTTGATAAACCAGACGACATACGTGGCAGAAATTCCAGAATTTCATAACCACACCATTTATAAGGAAGAGTGTTTGTGCAATAATATCACAAGTTGCTCACACACAGTTGTTTTTGATTATGGAGAAATGGCACATTAAAACATATTTAATATTAGAACATGCATACTTTCTTTTTTGATTGAGTATATAATGAATAACAGTAACTGGTGGCAACATTTCATTCTTAAGGATGTTTTTAAAGTTAAGTTAGTATTCAATGTGTTGTTAAGAAAACTTACATTTAGCCTTCCGTTACTTTTGTTAAGATAAAACAAACAAATGGTAATAAATAAAATATAACAAATAAAATAAAATGAGACTCACTTCCAGAATATCCATATTCATCTTCTGAGTCACTGTCACTGTCACATTTTGAAGATTCAGAACGTAATAAAATCTGAAATATCAACAACAAAATATATAATATAATATTATACATATTTTTTTAATTAGACAAAAGAGTACGGATCATGACTTGTGTGAAAATTATAGATTCAAAGCACAGTTGCTGATGAAAGGTAGGTTACAAATATGTCAAGAGAGCAGAACCTACATTTATTGGACAGACTAGGATTGGAACGTGGAGTTCAACAGAAAAGGTTGACAGATGAAGATTTATGGTCAGGACAGAAAGATAGGTGGATGTCAAAAGGTTAAAAACAGAAACTTGTAAAAGAACAAAACAACAGATTAAAAAACCCATTCCTACCAGGCGGTTATCAAGTGGAACTTTATTAGGCTCACTCTGCACTTCATTTACAGATGTAGACATCATTTCATCCATCGACTGTACAGGTTTCAGCTGTGCTGCCTCCAAGTCACCAGGCTACCACAAAAACAAATTCATATAAATACCAAGCTTAAAACACATTAATTATGATCTCTTATTTATTTACTTAATGACACCACCTCTCCCCCACCCCCACTCCCAGCAAAAAAGTAAACATTGGCTACTGGGGGTCACATTGATGATCAATTAAATTATTCAACTTAAAATTAAACAATTACTTACAGTAGCAATATTATATTGAATATTAATTAATTTAAACACTACTCCTAGATTTATTTTGTAGAAGCAGTTTGCCAAGATATTGAGATTTACATCATTTCCAAAATTATGCAAATTTAAAGCAGGACAAAAAGAAATATTACAATGTAAAAATATTATTGTTGCTATTGCAAAAATCTTTTAATTGTTGAAAAAGTCTCTATTTATATGTTGGTTATACAAATGAGCAATGATTTATCAAGAAAGACTTATAGTGTATAGAAAAAGACTGATAGTGGACAAAAGAAGACTGGGAAAAACTGAGCTGACTACAAACATTTGAATGTGTGACTGATGTTGTTCAGAAGATTATGGGAACATTGAATTTACTAAGTAACTTTGAGTCTGTGACTGCTGGTTACTATGTCATTAGGTCTAAAACAGCATTGATCAGATTCACTTTGTGTTTGATCAGAGAGTCGATTCCTCAATTACACTGGGCATGAACAACATACTCGGCCTGCTCAGATTACTGCCAGCACTGTCTGCAATCAATACAGTTCATGGTCACATACGACAATCAGCACCATTTTAAACCCACCATCAAAATGTCACAAATTCATAGTTCCAGACAATGTTTATATTTTTTTATTTTACTAATAATTCAAATTAAATATTATTTCCCATATATGGGTTTATAGTAAAACAATACAGGGCTCTCGCTGGACTTTCTCCACTGCGAGTCAACTGAGAATTTTGGTGAAATCCTGGGAGTCATGTAATAGGATTTTAAGTAAAAATTCAAAACATGAGTGTCACCGTCCGAGTTCCATGCTTCAATAGACCCGACAATATGATCCTGTAGGTCATATCACCTTAAAGTAATGTGATTAGTCAGATTAACCAGTGACATAAGGTCAGAAACAATAATTTGACATCACAAACAATGACTTACATCAATGGATTTGAACAAGACACTATTTCTAGATTCTTAAGAAAGAATTATTATTAAAATTGATTTTGCATAATAAAGCTGATGTTGGCTAATACAGGGACACTAGAATTAAAAAAAAATACACTTGTTTTAATGTGTGATGTGTTGACAGTGACAATGGTCAAAGTTAATTAATCTGCTGGTTCTTGTTTTGTCAACATTGATATTATAGAAATCGTTAACAAGATGCTGACCAAGATTCTAATGGCCGATGTGGCATCTAATTGTTTTCAATTCAAAACAATATATGGTCAAATAAACAATAATTCTTCTTTCTCTTCTTCTTCTTTATTATATTTTTTTAATTAACTTTGGAAAATCCACTAGTTGTCGGGCAGGAAGAAAATTATTATTAGGTAGCCAACAGTAAAAATCATTAGACACGGGCATCAGGCTACTGTATACTAGAAGCCCTGGGTAATAAAAAGGATATTAAACCCGATTCCATTTCATATCCTGTTTATGTCCCTCAAGGAATAACTTAATCTCCCATTCACTAATGACTAATTAAAACTATTTCACAAGAAACATAAACCTAATGTAAAATGGAATCATGTTTAATATTCTATAATTACATGTACTTAATCTTGCTTTAAACCAGAAATGCATCAGAAGAAAACTTCAGCTATACATATCATTCAAATTAAGCTCTTAAATGATTTGGTACAGCTGGAAATGGGTCACTAGAAATATAGAATTTGTTTTGAGCTGAATTACAGTGTAAAAGATATACTCACACAAGCTGAATCTGAAAGACTCTGGACACTGAAAGTGACTGGTGATTTTGCATTGCGAATAACTTCAACTACTTCATCATGAGTTGCATTGCGGACATCGGCACCATTCACCTACGACAAAGTACATTAAATATATTCTAGCATGGGTTTCACCAAACTTAACAAAAATTATGCTTTGTGCACTGAAGCAAGATATATGATAATTTTGAAGTCTCAACTTTTGGTAATTAGTATTAAAAATTTGTTTTAAAAAAATACCCCAAACCCACAAAGATAAAATTGCAGTTTATCCAAAAATCCTTAAAAGTAAATGCTTTGCTACAAAACTCTACTAGGGTGTACAATTTTGTTTTTTAATTAGATGTTTTAGCAAGTTCTGAAAACTAGAATATATTATAATATACATTAAAATCCAGAAGTCAAGCTAAATCTAGAAGATTTTTGTAAAAAACAAATCCTTCAAAATATTTAATATTTACATATTAAAATTTTATAATATTCAAAATGAATCCAATGACAATCTGTTAGAAGTATTGTACCTCTAGAATTCTATCACCCGTCTTGAGAGTGCCATTCCTGCCTGCAGGACTGTCCTCCAACACGTGTTTGATGAAAATCCCAGTGATCGTGTGATCCTCCGCCACATTAAACATGTCAACCCGGCCACCTGTTAAAACAAATACAGCTTGTCACAATGCACAGAGACCAATCAACTTAGCTAATGTGAGTATACAGACAATAAAAACAGTAACAAGCCATGGGAAAAATCAACAAACTCATTCATTTACTTATAATGAGATTCACAAATGAAAGGAACAGAAAAGGTATACATTATAACCCTAAAATTATATGGTTCTCACTGACATTTCTGAAAGAAATCAGTTCTTGAACATGGAACTGTATTTTCCTATACTCTATATAGTACTATTATTTAAGTGAACAGTTTAGAAGCAAAAAATTAAATGGTTCACTGATAATGTCTAAGATGTACAAGAAAAGTGGCAGATTAAAGCAGAATTAGTCTAAGTGCAATGTTCAGTTCCCCTGAATTCTGTGGCCGAAGAAAATATTGCAGAATTTGCATCCCAGCGCAGAATTCTCGTATGTCTGCAGAAAATTTATTTTCATGCAGAAAACTTGCAGAATTTATAAAAATAAAATTAATGTTAATGGAAAAGAAACTGAAACATTGAGTTAGAAAGTTGTTTCTTTAAAGTAGGTAACGTATTAAATGTATAACTTCATTCGGTAACTGTCGATTGTTTCCGTCTATGCAGAACAAATTAAACATGCCACTTGTGACACATTCAGGAGGGCGAGCGCTCCCATTCAACTGCTAGACTGTTTTTTGTGTCTAAAAATTTATAAACGTTATGTGATGGAAGACGATGGTAACTAGGTAAATTGCTTGTGAGCGCTTGCTATTCTGAACAAGTGGTTGTGAGTCATTTAGGTTACGAAATCTGCCAAACACTCGGAAGTAAATTACACAAGTTTTATGAAAACGGAATAGGATTCTGTCATTTCATCCTATTTAATATATATGACAATGATATTATTACCATGTGTAAATTGTTTCGTTGGTATTCCTCTATCACAATCTCCAATATGACATATTCCTCTATCACAACCTCCACCATTACATATTTTTTAACAATTTGGTTGGACTACTGGGTCCTGGTGGTATTATGTGAATTTAAATTAGAAATAACTTTGTGAAAAAAAACATTTAGTGTAAATTTGTAAGTATTATTTTCAATTTTTATGTTGCAGAATTTGCCGTGGAATTTTCCAATTCTTACTGCAGAAAATGGCTAATTTTACCAAGAATTTAATGAATTTTGCTACGGAATTCATGAGGGGCACTGTTACACATTATAGTGTATCAGAGAACTACCAAACACACAAGTTTCATATATAGTAACGAGGTGGGGTATAACCAGGAAGGGGAATTTATAGAAGTTTTTTGGCATATCTTACACTCTAATTTCTGGATATGCCTGTTGATCACCTCATTGTGGCAATGAAATTTAATTTTGATATGCTTTATGTAGGCACCATTATCAACTTTATAACATTTCTAGAGTTGTGACATACTATTACAAAGGGGCCCAAAGGTAATAAAATAATAAATTTGTGTATCACAAGACTGATGGTTTACATGCCTAAAAAAATGTAAACAATATGTTTGTATAAAACATCAGCAAGCAATACAATCAATATACACATAACATATTAAATAATAAAAGTATCTAATATGTGTTTCTTTTAATTATACATACAAACATATATCTTTAAACAAATAATTTTAACAGAGTAAATATAATCTTACTTAAGAAATGTCAGTTGTTTTGATTCAAAGTTTCTGTTTTATTTCTTGATACATGTACATCTATTTGTTTTACATTAAAGTCTTACAACCCAAAACATATTAACAATATGAATTACGCTATGACAGTTGAATTCTGAATAAACAAAAATGTGTACTATTGCTCATCTGTATAACAAAAATCTTTTAATTTCATTTCATAGGTTTTCATGTAAAATTTCTAGAAACATATAATTCAGCTGCAAATGCTTGGGCAGGCTTGACCATTACAACTAATAAAACTCTTCTAGGTTTAATTGCCAAATTTATCAGTTAGGAATTTAAAAAATTGGTGAATTTTTTATTAATTTAATACTTTAGTTTAAAAACAAAACAAAAACATCCTTTTTATAAATTTATGGTGTATCCTAGATAAGAAATGAGTTTTTAGCCAAACCTAAGACTTACAAAAATTAATAAATATATGCCATCCAAAGAATAAGAAAACTGTTTATATTAGTACACTGAAAAATAAACATTATTAAAGAAAGAAAAATCTCAAGTTTTAGGTTAGTCCCAAAAATAATACCAATCTAAAAAGAATATATAATGCAAAAAAAATATATATATCACCACAACCACTTAAATAATATATAGGATCATAGCAAGACTTTCTTAAACAAACACCTATCTCACTTCTAAGCCTGATTGATTTTATAAGTCCCAAATTGGTTTATAACACTAGATAAATTCCCAGGATTTGTGTAACTTGCACTTTTTGCCATCCCTATATAAGGATTCAGTTTGGACAAAATCTACATACTTAGTGAGTACATGTAAATGTATGTTATGATATATACAGTATAATCTGTCCAAAGTGCAAAGTCCAAACATTTGTGGAATTAATAAATACAAAAACAACACAAAATGTTGAGTAATACTCTAAAAGAAAGAAATATGATAATTTCACTAAACATGACCGGTATGGTTGGGTTATACTCATGGTGTGACCTGGCGTAAAATCACCAGCATATAAATAGAAAGCTTAACTGTTGAAAATGTGAAAAGCTGGGTGAAGACATAAATGTGTGTGTGTAATATGATCACACCAGTGATCAAATAGATACTGCTAGTCATGTGGACAGAATACTTCAACTGTCTTTTTAATATCATGGTTCACAATTAACTAATAAAACATTTATTTTAAATAAATAATAATAAAATAATAATAATTATTATTGATAAAAATATATATAATGAAACAAATTCTCAAAAGGTAAATTTTTCTGTCTCATCAAGGTTTATTTTCTTAATACAAATCACACAGACTTTTCTTACCAATCTCATCGTTACTCGAAATTTATTGTAATGTAAAACCCAACACTGATGTACTATACTGGTATACAATGTACACAAAGTATATATAATAACAATTAAATGTAAGCACTATCAATGTACTTAATGACCTACACATACTTTTATCAGTGATGAGAACAGGTCAGACATAAAAAGGAGGGTCATTGTGAGGTAGTGTACAGCTAGTTCACTTTATTGCAGACATTACATGGTTTGATATTCAGATATTCATGTGATTAATATGCTGTGAGCCTTCTGCCAGATCTACCCACCCACCACTTTATTTTCTGAACGGATTTGGAATAATATCGACAAACCGTGTCAAAATCAATCCTTAAAAGTCAGGTAAGCATCGACTGGCAGGAAATTCTCATCCCTGTTTTATAACAGAAGAAAATGTATCTCTAGTCAAACAGAAGATAATATGGCCAATTAGTTTTTTTAGACAAAGCAAGTGCAAAACGCTTGCAAATATGTTATCTAATGGAAAAGGATTATAGCTACAAGCCACATTAATAATATCAACAAGAATACATCCCACAACCCCAATACATATATTTGAATCCCCACAAAATATTATAAAATACATACCTACATCCTCTTGGTTAAATAAAGCAACAGTAAATCGTGCTATAAAAGCCAGTTTTTTTTAAATATTTAACAATCACTTCAGATGTGTCCTTTTTGTGTACAGACCTATTTCAGAGTCTTAAATAAAATCCACCTGTTCATACTAACACTTTTTATGGATACTTTTAATTACTGTTATAATCTGTTTCAAAACAAACTGTTTTGTAGTCTAAAATCAGTTTATAATACCAGAAGAAACAATCTAAAGCTGCACTAGGACTAAACCAGTATATTCCATCAGCTGTATGTGTATCTGGTTTTAACAAGAATCCACTAGATTTTAGCACTGATACAATCTCCGATACCTCGATTCTCTTCACTAAAGCATCAAACTGGTTTTTTCTATCAAAAGCTCTCCAACAGCAGTGGTGCACAAACTATTAATGCCGTGTTATTAGGTACATGCATGCATTTGCTAGCTCCCAGGAGAGGAATGTGTATGTAAATAGTAGGTTAATACATTTAACATTAACAATTTTATGAAAATATTGCCATGGTTTATTTTAATCTTTAAACTGATCTACATACTTTAAAATCATGACATATTCAAAAGATTTCAGAAATACATGTACATGTATATACTAATTTGGGAAAATATATTTTTGTAAATAATGTTTAAGTTAATGTGGAATAAACTGTCAATTCCCCAGTCACAACTGTTTATCAATAAACTGTAATTTTAATATTAAATTAGTGTTTTTGAATTGATTAATATTAGGTATTGGAAATCAACAATAGTTAAACCTGCTGAAACAGCCACCTGTATTAAACAGCAATGTAGCTTAAAGATGTCACTTTTTGTTACCCCCTTGGATGTCTGCTTAAACAAACACTGATATTAGTAAAGTTTATTTTATTTAATGACACCTCTAGATCACATTGATTTTTATCTTATCATCAGCTAATGGAAGGATCGATCCGATGACATACTACACAGGCAGACATACTACAGCTTCCACTCCCACAAAGTGAGTAGTTTCACATGCAAGTATAACTTCATCATGACAGCCATGAGTTAATGACTGCTGTTGAATGTTGTGCAAACCAGCTGGCCATCAGGTAATAGGATTTAAAGGAGAATGCCTGGTGTTGAATGATTCCAGAGTTGGAACAAGTTGCTACTTCTACATGAACAACAGATTAACACAGCACTGGACCAACACATATACCTACATAAACTCTTGTGCAATGATGAAACCATGAGCAAACACCAGTATGAGAAAGATTATTGTTAATGGGTGGGTTGGAAAACTCATCCTAACATTAAGCCAAAGGTTACCTGAATTTGTCGATATGTCACCAACAGAAAACCACAGGGCTGAATCAAAGAGTTTAGAATGAATACAAACCTTTTTCCAGTCATAGAACACAACATCATCAGTAAATGAAATATTTTTATATAATTCATGTGATCCTTATAGCAAAATCAAAATGTTAAAAATAGAGTACCAAAACTGGGTATAAACAAGTAAGTCAGAATATAGTGAAAACCACTAAGCTGTTTTAAATGTGACAATCTTACATTTTAGTTATTCTATACTGGATTGATAAAATTAAACAGACATAATGTAGATTCATTCAGGAAAGTTATAAAATTACCAGAAGCTAAATGTATATTTTAAGGGATGACTATAATTAACACTGAGACCAGTAGCAGTGCTAATTCCTTCCAAATTTCTTTCATTTTAAACTCCAATAAAAAATTGTACTTTAAAATGTTTTCCAGATTTAGCTTACCTGTATATTCATTAATTAACCTTTCCTCAATATAATCAAAAATGTACAAATATATATATATTTTTAAATAACCCCTGAATTTACGGTACTGAATACAAAAAAAGTTAATACTTAAATTGTAATTTAATGCAAACAAGAAACCATCTGCAAATATAGTTAAAATAAAAATAACAATGACTAAAGCTTACCAACAATGCTGATACCAAGACTTTTGCCAGGTTCTCTATCGAGGATGACTGTGCGAAGAGGTCCCCATGCCTGGTTACTGATTGCAGGAGAACCATCTGAAGCTAAGGATTTCTGCCTTGGCTCGCTTGTTGCTGTTGGTGATGGGATAGGGTCAACTGGAGAGCCAGTAATTTCAGCACCATGATCACTTGTTGTTGAGCCAAGACGTCGAGGTGAAGATGATAATATAGTGCTGAAAGTAACAAGTAATATATATTAGTATTACAGTGCTAACATAATAAAACAGTAATACTGTCAAAGCTGCTCAAACTCCAATCTGTTTTTAATAGGCCATCTTTCTGTTCTTCCAATAAACCAACAGAGAAGAACAAAACTTGTATTAATTAAGTAACCAGAACAAATCAGTCAGAAATGTCTACACTTGTACATATAAGTGATACCATTCGGTATCATATGCAGTACATCTCTCTTTCATTTATCTTCTTAGATTTCAACAGATTTAAATGTCATCTGCTACTAGTATAATACATTTTAGAGGGGAAATGTTGCTACTTACTGCCAACAAAATCACAAACTGATATCCACAAAATGTACCAAACCTTTTAACACTAATTGCAAAATGTAGCTTTTACAAGCAGAAACTATTGATGGTTAAAATGGAAAAAAACATTCTAAGTCAATGTTAATATTTAGGGCATTGCACAGTACTTAAGTTGTTTTTCAGTCTTGTCAAAAAAAATGCAAAATGAAATAATTGTGCCATTTGGTAAAAGAAGCATAAACACCAAAGTTAATAACAGTGATTGATCTCAGACATCCAGATAGATGGAGCAAACAAAGCTGCAGACAAAAAGAGATTGCTTAAGTTTTAGTCTGCCCAACATTACTAAATCATTCTACAAGGATAAAGGCAGCTTGTAAAGAGGTAAAACATTTCCTCTATGATACAGATGCAATTAACCATTTCTGGGACACTGTCCAACAAGGGTAGTTTGCACTAGAAAAAAGGTAACTCACTATAGCCACATAGGATACTCCTATTTAGCAACATGAGATGTTTTACATTCACTTTCCCAAAGACAGAATTGCATAAATGTATATAATAAGCTTAAGTACATGAATCATTGACCACTGATTGGAATTGTAATAACCTAATGTATTCAGTGATTGGGATTCATCCTATAACCATCAGACCTCTGACAGATGTTAAATAATTGAGTCACACCCAACTCTATCTCTTACTTAAATATACCTATTTTGATTGGTTTAGTGGCTGCAAAATGGTTTATTTGTGTAGGTACTCATACTCTAAGTATCATACACAATGTACTGCCTGAAGAAACCTAAGTTAAACAGTGGTAATATATTTTTTTAAAGGGCGTTGGCTATGTCTTTTTAAGACACTCAGTAGGACATTCACGTATTGCTCACAAAACATATTCACTTATTACTGCTTTAAGACATAGCTTTTTATCATAACAAGATGAGAAGCCTCAATCCTGGGATTATTCTGTTATTAAAGCATGGAGGCAACCATTCTCCAATATTCCTTTAATTGATCACCAAATTCACAAATCTACAAATAAACTTTCCCAGTCTCGATCATTTATTCATTGTTTCCAAGTTTTGTTAAAACAGGCCCAAATATCTTGGAGCTAAATTAATCCATGCCATGCATTAGGATCTTTACCATAAGTGTGTGAAATAACAACAATGGTTTCAACAACAAAAATAATAGATATGTTTGACAGACCAATGAAGCTTTAGAAGATAAGGGAGCTAAGGAGACTCCCATTTATTCAGTAGAATGAAAAGGTCAAAAACAAACTTTTCCACTCTGTCATCATATTCAATGAACACAACAACCCCTGCTTATACAGCACATTTTGCCAGCAAGTTATAATAATGATGGTCACTGCTTCCATTAATCTTCTAAAACTGATTTCAGTAGTTTGTTACAGTGATCATGATCAATAGTAATTTGTAAAAATTAATCTAAATAAGATGCTGGCTCGCAGCACACGCTGTCAGAGATAAGATGGAATGTATGCTTATATCATTGCTCATCAATCCCCCTCGTTCTCACACTTATTGATTGACCTACTTTTATCAATTAAAGGGTATAGATCTTTTCAATATGCTTCAAAGGAACTGGATTTGGTAAATGAACTAGCACAGAAATGTTTATGCAACGAACATATGACAGTATATTGAATGGAAATGTGATGTTTTGAATTAAAAAGAGAATGTTTAAAAATGTTGTGCTGTCGGGTCATTAAATAAATATTCTATGTTTTCATCTTATCCATAGAAACTTTAAAGAAAAAAAAAACACTGACAATTAAAATAATAATTTCCCATCTGTTACCAATTTCCACAAATATGAAAATCATTTACAATGTGTAATGTGATAAACTGGTTTTGATTAAACACTGTAAAATGGTCTAAAAATCCATAACATTAAAATCTCTTAATAAGTTAATGTGTTAATGGCACATGATGTACTTAAACAGTTGGTGGAATTCAATTTTTTTTTTTTTGCTTTACAGATTAAGAAATACAATGTAGCAGCAATAGTAAAATATTTTAGCTTAAAACAGGTTAAAAGAAATAAAGTAAAAGCATACATAATGAACATGCAAATTATTTTTGTTATGCAAGATAAATATTTATATTTGTAACATAAATCCGAATGTTTGAGTCCATTACTGTTGTAAACCATCCATTATTTGATGAGTACTGAAAACTGAACTAAAGCAATAGCCATGCTCTAAATGGGTAACATTTAGTGATGTTGTAAGTAAAATTGAACTGTTGTGCCAAATGGAAATGACTTGCATGAATTGAACTTACTAGAGTGAAGGCACAGCTGGAGTATATAAGGCACTAGCTTGGGTAAGGTATAACTGAAGTATTTATGGCATTTATCTGGGTGATGGTACAGATGGAGTATGTAACTCTCTCCTGAGTGAATGCATAGATGGATTATGCAATGAATTCATCTGGGTGAAGGCGTGTATAAAGTATGTAATGGACTTAACTGGGTGAAGGCATGTATAAAGTATGTAATGGACTTAACTGGGAGAAGACATGTATAAAGTATGTAATGAACTTAACTGGGTGACGGCATGTATAAAGTATGTAATGGACTTAACTGGGTGACGGCATGTATAAAGTATGTAATGGACTTAACTGGGTGAAGGCATGTATAAAGTATGTAATGGACTTAACTGGGTGAAGGTATGTCTAGAATATGTAATAAATTCACATAGGTGAAGGCATAGATAAAGTATGAAATGATCTCATCTGGGTAAAGGAATGACTGGTATGTAATGAACTCACCTGGGAGAAGGCATGGCTGGAGTATGTAATGGACTTTGTTCTGAGCTTCTAGTGCTCACAGTCTCACGGTATGCAGCTGCATCAGAACTTGATATGTACGTAATACTGAAAAGATAGGACTGTTATGTAATACACATAATCATTAAAAAAAACACACCAAAAAACTAAATAATGCATAGATGTTCATAATGAAACAACATCAAACACCCTCTACCATGTGTTCCAAAGTATACAGAGGTGTCTTTGACCCACTATTTGGCAACACAACTACATTTATACACATCTAGCGTAAATTCAGTTTGATGATGACACCACAGCATTTGCCAACATGCCCAATAAAAAAACTTTACATTTGCTGAATACTCCTGGTGCTTCCTTTCAGGGTTGGCCATAAACATAGCTTGACCCCCAATACCCATTTAATTTTGTTCTGGAGTGGGTGGGTCATTAAACCACTATTCAATCAATCAATCCCAGGGTAGCCCAAGGCAATAAAGGAATTGCTGTACTCCTCAAAGAACATATTTTTTTATCCATGCACCAAGTGACTAAACAGGAATATTCCAAAGATCTACACAAATGTAGCAGTTGTACTTCTGTGTAATTCACTGATGAGTCCAAATATTTTAACACTAGAAAACAGAGGTGGTACAAGTACATGTAAAGAGGATAAATATCAAGAAAAATGCCTTGATTCTATATCCTTCCAAACGTTTGAGATAACCTGAATGAAAATGATTCCTGCAGACACAGCATTTTGATAGTAAGCAGGCAATGACTCAGTATCGTGATGAACTACAGAAGCCCCTATTTTCCAAATAACAGATTTAGCCAGGCAAGTTGGAACAAATCTAATAGGTGTAAACTGAATGAGAGCATCGATTTCCCATGCATGATGGTAATAAACATGAAAAATGTGACAGATCAAAGACACCCACAAATGTGACCATTGAAGTCCAGTTTCCATTCTGTTTTATTTACCCATCCTATTTCTACCGTCTGGCTTTTGTTACATTCTACGCTAACCATGCAGTTTATTACATACAAAAGTTTGTTTTATTTAATGATGCCTCTACAGCACATTGATCCTTATCTCATCATCAGTTATTGGACGTCAATCATATGGTCATTGTGACATTTATTTAGAGGGAACCTACTGCCACCATGTGGGCTAATCTTTCCAATAAGCAGCAAGGGGTCTTTTATTTGTACCGTCCCACAGTCAGGACAGCACATACCATGGCCTTTGATGAATGAGTTGTGCACCACTGGTTGGAATGGAAAATAGCCCAAACTGCTAATAGGTCTTCTGAGAAGGATTGATCTGACACTATTTCTTTCACTCCAGATAAATACTTCACTCCTATTTTTAAACTATGAATTAAAAAACAATTCCATTTTTTTCTTTTTAAAAAAAGAAGTAATAATGAACCAGTCAGTCAAAATGTGCTGTCCTTTATAAAACCACAGTTCAAAAGAAAAATTTGTTTTATTTAACGACGCCTCTAGAGCACATTGATTTTTATCTTATCATCAGTTATTGGACGTCAATCATATGGT
>JAULBS010159279.1:0-11686 GCA_032355785.1 Symmetromphalus regularis | reverse complement strand
AAATTTGGTTGCAGCAGCTTTGTACTGCCATTGCCAAAATATAAATATATTAAGCAGTATGGTAATTTTCTTGAAATTGCTTCTTATTGAAAGGTTTTAGTGAAGGCAATTGAGTGCTATGGCAATTGAGTGCTATGGCAATTGAGTGCTATGGCAATTGAGTGCTATGGCAATTGAGCGTTAGTGTAATATTATCAGAATGTGAGCTTCAGTGGTCCACAGGTTGAACACTGGACTCTCAAACTGAATACAGTGGTTCAAAACCCTTCAGAAGCTGGCTCACACTTTAGTGCAAAATCATCAAATGTTTGACATCCAGTAGCTGATGATTGATAATTTAATGTGCTCTAGTGGTGTCTTTAAGAGAAAAGTAAAAAAAAGGAATTATTTGAATTTCAAGGGCTGTGTGAGTTTCCTATTTCAAAATATATTTTTCTTATAAAACAACTAGTACTAAAATGTTTGGTGACAGGCTGTGTGCAGGTATTAATGAAGCATCTAGTGCTGGAGTGTATGGTATATGAGCTACCCATTTTTAAATATATTTTTCTTGTGAACAAAAATCTGGTTTAAAACGAAAATTCCCATATTAAAATGTATTTTTGAAAAATAAAGTGTTGGTACAGTATGTAGACAACCCCATTTTGAAAAGGTATTTATAAAACATTCAATGTTGGATATGTGGGCAACCCCATTTTAAAAATGTATTGATGAAAAATCCAATTTTGGATAAGTGGGCATCCCCATTTAGAAAATGTATTAATGTTGAATATGTGTGCAACCCCATTTTGTAAATGGAATAATCCAATGTGAAGATAACCATTTTGAAAAGGTATTCATAACAAATTCAGTTTTGGTGTGGGACATTTCCATTTTGAAAATTATATTCT
Source organism: Symmetromphalus regularis (assembly GCA_032355785.1). Lineage (NCBI taxonomy): Eukaryota > Metazoa > Mollusca > Gastropoda > Neomphalida > Neomphalidae > Symmetromphalus > Symmetromphalus regularis. The sequence continues at coordinate 10,796 of JAULBS010159279.1, read as the reverse complement.
ATGTGTTTGCTGTACCTTGTTTAAAGGTTTTACACCTAATGGGAGCTTTTCTATATTCCCCTATAGGCTCTCAGTTCCCGGAAAACCTTGATTCCATCGGTACAGCATTCTGCTCGAGCCAGCAGTCTATGTTAGGACGTTACAGCCTTGGTAGGAATCAGGACCTGTGGACGTGGAACAAGCGCCATTCAATCAGTGTCATAGACTACCGCCGAATGGCCAGCTTGACAGAGAAACTAAAACTGATGAGCATGGACAATGTCGAGCGACAGCGACTGATGTCTTTTTACGACATTCCACCAAAGCATGTGAGGAGAGTCGACAATAGCACAAGCCCTCCATTGTCAGCTTACAGTCTTCAGAAGTTTGAAAAGAACCAGAAGTGTCCTATGTGTTGTGCTCAACGAAGTGAAAAACAGATTGTGTGTATTCACGGTGATGTTCCCTCGATATTCCATCCAGATCATAGTGGTGTCGGTTCTCTTTCAGACTACAGTAATTCGAATATATCGGAAAGTCAGGAGAAAGACATCAATTCAGGTAACTATAGCAACTACATGATGTCTGGACAGCAAGGCACTTTTCAGTTGTCGGTCATTGAGGATGAATTTCGTTCAGCAGTTGATCGTTCTAAGCGTCAAGAGGCATTGATGAGCCTTAAGAACGAGGAGAGTTCTCTTCAAAGGGAGATAACTCTGCTGGATGAAATCCTGCAGGTGTGTAAAGGCGATGAACGTGTTAAACCCGAGAGCCAGCGTGGATATAAAAAGACAGCTGATAAGAATGTAAAAGCATCCAGTCTTCCAACAAAAGTGCGAAATGAATCCACAACTCATGAAGACTTTTCTAAAAAAGTAGGGGTGTCCGTTTCTGCAGAAAACTGCAGCAGAAACAATACAGTTGATGGAAACAGTAATCTAAACACCGCTAGCCCCAATGTCCTTTCAAAGTTAGAACAAATCCCATTTCATTCAAAATTGTTAGTTCCTTTGCCGTACATTAATCTTTCGAAATTTGATGAAAATAGTGGTGGAAGCAACAGTCATGTTCACATGCCTGGAAGCAATGAATATGTAAAGACTGTAAAGAAAGAAACACTCGCAAGTGGGACCAAAGAAAAACTTTCTGTTGCTAATGGTTGTAACAGCAGCAGTTTGAATAACATTTCTTACAATAGTGTTAATGAGAAAACACTGAGATCTCCACCAATGAAGACTAAACAGAAACTTGGCATGCGTTCTTCAAGCGAGTCACATATTGCTGTCAGAAGTACTGCATTGATACGCGAACCCATCTACGCTAATGAGGTAAGAAGAAAGTCTGATACTCCACCTCCAGAGCTGCCACCAAAAGGACCAGCATTGCTACGGAAAAGTATAAATCGAGGTTTGGCATCTATGATGACTGGAACAGAGTCACATATTGGAATGCCTCCACCATTACCTCCTACTAGAGATCGAAGCAGGTCTGTAGGATCCACAGGAAAGATTCATGGCTACGATAATGCTCCTGAGATGAACATTCAGCCAAAGGCATCTATGGCATATACCGCTCCTCATGATTGTTACCTCATGATGGGAGAATTCATGGATGAGCCCAAGAAATCATCCCATTCTTCTACCCCTTATGCTGATCGAATAAGTAAAGGCATAGGAGATCCTGCTTATTTTGGTATGGTTGTGGACAATGGGTCAAATAGAGAATACCCCAGATATTCAAGATCGTATTCGTCAAGTGGTATGTTGGAGAATCAGTTTAATGCATCAATTTATGATAGAGCCAGTCCAGCTCCTGCTTTGCCACCAAAGAAAAATGAGATGCAAGTGCAGTATCGCCAAACCCAACCTGAAAGTAACTATATGGAGATGACTGGACCAATTGGTAAAAGGAGTTCAGTCCTACAGAACCTGCAGACTTTACAGAACTATGTGAGCACAACACCAGCTGGAGAAGGAACTCCTTCCAGTACCAATGATTCCTCTGTACAAACAGGACAAACATCTGGGAATATGTCTGGGAATTCACCAGGGAATACATCAGGACAAACATCAAAACCAGCTATCCCTTTCCCACAACTAATAACCTACCAAAAGCCTATCAAACCAGAAAATATCACAGCTGTTTCCACCTCCCAAGTAGATTTGCAAACTCCGGAACAGCCAAAGGAAAGCGGTGGATTTCTCGCTAGATTCAAAAGAAGAAACTCGCGTGACCAGAAGACTGCATCACAAAGCCAGGAGAATCTGATTAGTGGATCCCAGAGATCAAGCATTTTAGAGCGAACTCTTTCAGAGCATGGAGAACAGCCTAAAGTTGAAAAGATTCAGTGTAGTCCACTTCTCAAGATCGGGAGACGAAGATCATCAAGCTTTCCCAACCGACTGAGCTATCAGGATTCAATTGCAGAGTCAAAGACATCATCAGAGAGCAGTCGAGAGGATGTGCAGCTCTATATATCAGAGAAAAGTCTTAGAGATGATAAGTCAAATGAGTTTCCTTATAGGCAGCCTTCAGCGGATTCGTCCAGACTTTCTGAAGATTCTGAGAGAAGCACCAATGATAGTTTTTGTGGCGATGACTACAAGGATAGTGACATCCAGCCTCTGTTGAAGAATGATGAAAGTAAAAGAGAAATAAAAGTCTTGACCGTCCTGCATGTTTCACAGGACTTTGTATTCAATCCCATTGAAAATTCTAAATTGTCCAAAACTGATGATGAAAAGATGATTGAACTTCTGCAAAATGGTTATTCCACTAGCTTGGGCAAACTGTCTAATGCTGTCCATGAAAGCAAAGCAAGTATTTGTTTACAGAAAGTGCCATCTCCTGCTCAGCAAGCAGCTGAAATAGCCAGACACGTGTCATCACTACCACCATTTGTGCCTCCAAAAACAAAACTCTATTCCATTCTTTCTCCAGTGAAAGAAGTTTGTCCACCTTTCCCAAACTGGGGTAATGAGACTGGTCCACCTTCCATGAACTGGGTCAAGGAGAATAACAGTCCACCTATTCCATACTTGGTTAAAGATAAGAGTCCATCTTTCCCAAACTCAGATGATGCTGAATCAGTTTATGTGGAAATGAGAGAACCTAAAGAATCCCTGACTCCTAAAATAAGATCAGGACCTATAGAATCCCTGGCTCCTAATCAAAACCTAGGACCAACAGAATCCCTGACTCCTAATCTAAACCTAGGACCAGCAGAATCCCTGGCTCCTAATCAAAACCTAGGACCAGCAGAATCCCTGGCTCCTGATCTAAACCTAGGACCAGCAGAATCCCTGACTACTAATGTAAGCTCAGATCCTACAGAATCCTTGTTTCTTAATGTGTGCCCAGGATCTTCAAAATCCCTGTCTCCTAAAATATCTCCAGGACCTACAGAACATCAGACACCTAATGTAAGCCCAGGACCTACAGAATCTCTGGCTCCTAATGTAAGCACAGGACCTACAGAATCTCGGGCTCCTAATGTAAACCCAGGACCTATAGAATCCCTGGTTCCTAATGTATCTCCAGGCCCTACAGAATCCCTGGCTCCTAACATATGCCAAAAACCTACATTATCTCTGGCTCCTAAAGTATTCCCAAGTCCTACACTGTCTCAGGTTCCTAGGATATCCCCACCTACTACACTATCCCTAGCTCCTACAGAAAGAGCTCCTACAATATGCCCATCTCCTAAGGTATCTCCAGCTGCTACATCAACCTCAGCTCCTACAGTATCCCTGGAGGATCAGGATGAGTGTGCTGGTCCCAGTGCTCAGAAATTAAAGGCACAGGCAACCCTGACCCTGAGAATCAGGCCAGCCATTGATGATGACGAAGGCACTATCTGGGTTCCACGTAGCACTGTACTTGCTGCAGGTAATATTGAGCATGAGGCATGGTGTGCTTAACACTGACACACTGATTCCAGTTGGCCATGTTTGAGTTAAAACCCCAGCAGATGTTCAGTTTGCCACTGTTTTAGTTAAACTTCATAAAGACATCTGAAAAATAAATATTTAAGTTTTTTTTATTGCATGTCCTGGGTTGGTTAGATCTTCTAGTTTTTTAAAATTTTAGTTAGTGGGTTTTTGGTTGGAATTGTTAAATTTTCTTATAAGACCAGTAGTTGGAGTTTCTTCTTGACCATATGAGTTTCTCAAAAATATCTCAAAGATAGTACATTTATTATAGAGTTGTTTGTTGTTTCTTAATTTTTTTGGTACTGGTTGGGGTACTTGCTGGGATTTCGATTGAAAATTGATTCATTCCTAGCAGTAAGGGAACTTAATCAGACTTAAATAGCAGAAAACATTTTAAGACAACTCTACATATTAAGAAAATCTTAATGCCACAAATCTACTTTTGAGTTACAATTCTTTACATTTCGGTTTTTAGCTACATTATCACAAGAATTAGAAGACCAGAAACTCATTTGGAGGTGCCAAAATGAGTATTCTAAGCAAAAATTATAAATATTTAATTTTATTGAGTAGAAACTGCTGTAATAGCCAAACACATACATTTATATTACAAAGTTTAGTAATCAGGATTCATGCCTTTACGAAACTCTTTCAAAACCTACGCTTGTTAACTCATGGCTTTAGAAAATAAACTCTGTACTGAGAAGTCATTAAACTATCCTTTTCTTTCACTTTCAGAAGTTAATTCTGGTCACACTGATTCAAAATGTCCTGAATAATTAGCTTGTAGACATAACAAGTTTTCCATATGTGCTAAAAACTGGCAGAACAACAGATGATTTGTTATTCGTGGACACCATCCTCAATTACACTGGATGTCAAAACATCTACAGGAAATGAGTAATTTGATTAATGTTGCAATATAATGCTATACGTTACTGGTATTTCTGATGAGTTACTTAGGGTTTTATGAGATGAGTTTGAGATATCTGATTGTCCAACAAATTGAATTTATGAATGTTATAATACAAACAAATATTTTGCTAGCAAAAGTAACAGTTTGATACTATTGTATAAAACAATTTCTTAAGTTATGACTTGACTTGAAGTAGTTTTATCTCGTGCCTGCATCCAATTTGGTTCGGACACCCAAGTTATGGCCTCTTAAAATGGTTGTTTAAGAAATAGTTTACTATTTAGGCTGAGGTTAGTGAAACCAAGCATATAATGTTCAAAAGAGTTTTAATGAAATTATTACATCCGTTTTAATCTTCCTGTTTTAGGGGTAAGATGGGAGTTTCAGGTAATTTTTTCTGGAATTTGGTTTGGGAGGTTAATCTATCTTTGAGAGTAATTAAAAACAAGTTGTATAATATTAATATAAAAAGTTAAGTGATTTTTCAGATGTCTTTTGAGGAAAAGTAGATTTAATAGCAAATTTTTAGCACCAAGGCATGCTGTAGTTATTTCGTGACTAATGTGTTTATAAATAATTTTAACAAAACGTTAATTGATGTTGCAGTTCGTTGTTGCATGAACCACTTGTTTCGGCAGTTGTGTTCATTTGTTAGAAACAGTAATCCATTTCTAAGCATCTTTATATTATTAGAGAGTTGCTTTAATTTTGGTAATTCGATTTATTACAGTCGGTAAAGCTAAAACATTTTTAACATATTGAAGAGTCCAAGTTGGTTTATTGGTTCCATTTGTTACTGTCGGTAATGCTTAAACATTTTTAACATATTGAAGAGTCCAAGTTGATTTGTTGGTTTCATTTGTTACAGTCGGTAATACTCAAATGTTTTTAACATTTTGGCAAGTCCCATATGGTTGATTGGTTCCATTTGTTCGAATTTTCAAGCTTAAACATCTTTACCATAGTTCTACAAGATAAAAAAAACCCAAAACAAGCAAGGTTTCAATATTCTGGGTTTAGTTATATAACAGTAGAGTAAAATAAACGTGTTATTCAGTTCTCTTTGCAAAAAGTTTGTCTGAAAATGGAGCAGGTTCTAGCTCAGTTGTAATGTGTTTACCAGAGGTGATTAGGTTATAGGATCAAACCCTCTTGGGGGACTCCTCTGATTGAGGTTGTTTTTTTCCACATTCAGATCAATGCCCCTAACATCATCCAAACACTGACCCTATGTACATTTATTCCTGTAAACGGGGGTTAGGTTATATCTAATCAAGGGTAAACACTTTTTTCTTGCATTTTTCGTATTCTCTACCTTAAAACCTATGTTCACATATTAATTTACATTCTTTCTGTCATTTGTTTGTTTATCCATTTGTTTGTTTATTCATTCATGTGTTTGTGTTCATTTGTTTGTTTGTTTATCCATTTGTTTGTTTATTTGTTCATCATTAACCTCATATATAAATAGTAGAGATGCATGAATAGACCAGCACGTTAGTTAAATATCAGCCATGTTTGTAGAAACACGTACTCATTTGCTTATAAATACATTTAGTTAATAATACATAGGTTATTTGTTGCTCCAAGCTGAAATTAAATAGCTGAAATGTAGTGTCAGCCCTCAAAATTCAAATTGCAATGTGGGCTATTTTCCGTTCCAACCAATGGTTCACATCTGGTTTATCAAAGGCTGTGGTATGTGGTGTCCTGTCTGTGGGACGGTGCATATAAAGGATACCTTGCTGCTTATCGAAAGGAGTAGCCTATGTGGCAGCAGCGGGTTTCCTCTAAAGACATATGTCAGAATGACCATATGTATGATGTCCAATAGCCAATGTCCTAATCAATGCATTAATTGAGCAATTTCCTTTTTCACTCTGTCCTGCATGATTTATGTTACAAAACTGTATGCTATCCTATTTGTGAAAGTGCATATAAAATACCCAATTCTTCCAATTGATAAGATTAACCTATATAGCAGCAGGTTTCTTCTGTAGACACTGTTTCGCAAACACAATGTGTGTAATCTATTAATCGCTGATTCAGGCCTGCACAAATTCAAAATCTGCATAACCAAAAAATAGGTTATGCCAAAATAATTTGCATAACCTATTTTGATTTGCTTTGTTTGTACTCCGAGAGAGGTTGATATAGAAACTTTATTTAGCAAAATTTTACACGAGGGGTAAATCGGTTATGCAACATAAATTGCATAACCGATGCACGAACGAAATGATCGTTCGTGCAATTTGTGCAGGTCTGCTGATTAAAAAATATACTAAGGAGGGTATCATTAAACAAACACCTTGTCTGAACCTAATAGTCACTGAGAATGAGATGTAGCCCAAGCGGTTGCGTGTACCCCTGTGAAGCAGTCAGTCATTGGATTGACCATTCTTATCACTGGTTGGAACGGAAAATAGCCCAAACTGCAAATGTGCTGTCATGTCTGTGGTAAAATGCACATAAAAGACCCCTTGCAGCTTATTGGAAAGAGTAGCCTATGTGGCAGTAGCAGGTTTTCTCTAAAGAAATATGTTAGAATGACCATATGTTTGATGTCCAGTAGCCAATGATAAGATAAAAATCAATGTGCTCTAAATGTTTCGTTAAATAAAACCAAATTTTCTTTCAAATAGCCACTGAATAAACAATGCCACGTTCTATAAAGTTTTGTTTTTATTTTTATAATAGGTATTTTAAAGACATATCAGTCGGTGTTGATGACCATGGACTTCATCCACATGGCTAAATTCTTAACAAAGCTACCGGAAGATATCTCATCAGATTCTCTCTTCATGAATGTTCAGACTATTAGAATGATCATTGACAAGAAACGTTTTGTCCAGGTTCTCTCCGCTCATAAAGACAATGTCAGCAGAGACAAGGACAGCTTATCATGAAGTTGAGATTATTGTATGCGACACCAACATAGAGATTGAAATGATTTTGTGAGAGATTCTGAGGGATATAGTTTCTGCTGATGCTCAAGTTATGCAGGCCATTTAACACCAGTGTTGACATGTTTGTGTGAAGTTGAAATAATTCAGTATCAGTACGGATACAATTATATTTTGCACGGTTGAAATGATTTTGTGCTAATAATAGAGTTATGCAGGCTACCATAACCAGTTGTACGAAGTTCAAAAAATCATTCAGCACCAATGTAGATAACATTTTATCAAGTTCAAACCATTCAGCACCAATGTAGACAACATTCTATCAAGTCCAAACCATTTAGAAACTATACAGACAATATTCTATCAAGATCAAACCGTTCAGTACCAATGTAGACAACATTCTATCAAGTTCAAACCATCCAGTACCAATATAATATACGGGGAGGATGCCAGATCCAGGAAGAATTTTCAGATTCTATTCAGAGAAGCAGTGTATGCATATTATGGTGCTAGGTAACCCCAGACAAATTAAAACATCGGGTCAATCAGAGCTGTACCTGATGTTATCCACCAGGTGATCCAGATTTCTTGCATATAGTATCACATCGGGATGTCCATAATTTAATGTTTGTAAAACAGTGAATGACCGTTGTGATTGTGATCAAACTGAAACGTAAGCTCTTTCTCCTTCTTGCTTGTTATCACAATCTGATAAAAATAACAATGCAGGTACGTAAAGTGAAATGTAAGGACCGATTTCTTGTTGACAGTTCAACCTCGATTCATAGTTCAAACTTTGTCCACACGTTTAAAAAGAATGGGTTGAACTGTAGATCATGGCTGAACCGTCAACGAGAAAATGGGCCTAAGTGTAACAGTTTCTATAAAACTGAGACAACTTAAAATGTTGATGTTACTTGCTCAAATGACAAGTAAAACAAAACGTACACTGGAGAAAACAAAGATATTCAAACATGTGGCAGCCAGAAATATGCAATATACATTGGACAAAAAAAAACAGTCACTGCTTACGCATTATAGTTGATGACGAAGTCTGTTTCTCTATAAACAGTTTGTATTAAACATTAAAAACCATGTCGTTGAGAGGGGTTCTGTGTTTGCAGTCTAAATCTCATTCTACAACATCAGGTTTCACCATATACATGTCCCGTTCTGAAGAGTTCTGTGTTTGTCATCTAAACCCCTTCTGTAATACCAGGGTTCTTGTAGATGTTTTACAAGATGTGAACCATTCTGAAATTGTATGAATTCCATTTTGAAATAATTACATTATTTCAAAATGGATGAATGAAAGACTGAAATCCTGAGTTGGTTGTCTCATCTCGTTTCTCTGTGAGCATCATTGAATAAGAATAAGGCTATTTAGAAATAAATGTTTTACCAATAATGGCAAATAACAGAGGTGAATACTGTGTAACCTAAAAAACTTATAATTATTTGTTTCACGTTCCCTGAATTTAGTTTTGCTGTGTAATGAGTAATTGATTTTCATGTGTTTAATAAGATATGCATTTTCTTTTTATAAAACAACAATTTTCAACATTTTAAAACATTATTGCATTATCATACAAAGGATATTTTATGAGTATTAATGTCATTCTACTAATAAATGTTAAAATAGTGACATCTCATGTTGTGGACATCCCTTCTAAAAGATCATTTGTTGCTTTTTTCATTCTACCTGTCCTTCCTGACTTGTATATCAGTTGCTATGATATGTGATGATGGTGCCAAGAAGGAAAAAACAATTTGATTTTAAAATTGAGGCAGCTGTAAGTTTATTATCTTGTTAAGTATCATTTGTTTGGTTGTGTACATTATGTTTCAATAAATGATAGGTTACATAATGGGTTACCTCAAATTTACATTGAACTTACATACATGTAAAGTATCTCTATTTATAGTGAATGCTGAAGTTGAAAGAAAATAGCAAAAACATTTTATTGCAAATTATCAGTGAACAGTTCCTACTCTCCTTTTTTCTGATCTTTTGTACCTTAGCCATAAGATTTTTGAACCGTGCCAACATCCAGATGATTCTGGCACGTCCACCATGGGGCCCAATGTCATAAGACACGGGCACTGGGTTCGAGGAGGACTCTGGTACCGGTAGTTTGCTGCTTTTTATAACCTGACACACAAACAGAATGACAGTGTGCAGGGCCAGCCATAGAGTTATGGGGTCCCAATTGGGAACAGGTCTGGCTCTGTTAAAAGATGGTTTATTTTGACAAAACTGGAATAGGTTACCTTGGTATGGGGCCCCCTTTATGTGCCCTAAACCTACACTGGGTATGATGATAGGTTTCTTCGTCGACGTTATAAACTGTGTGTCACAATAGCTGTTTTTAACACCTACCTGGTAATAGCTAATTATTAGACAATACATACGTGCTATGTTGTTGGTAAACATTCATTGTATTACATTCATTCATATGATATCCTATATATTGATAACAAAGTGCAGAAATAGAAGGCATTTTTAATTCAGATAATGATGGAGTAGTGTTTGATTTATAACCAACAGCTTTCTAAATCTATTAAAAGTATGAAATGTGCCTTTTACTCTATTTGCAGCTTCCTTCCCAAATAAAAACATCATGTACTAATACAAACCCTGTAATTAAAAAAATGTTCATGGTAAAATAAATGCTGTGGAGAAATAGTATCCACAGCATTTTCCACAAAAATTTCCCTGTTCACACGTTTCCAACTCTTCACTTTGCTAAGGAAAACAAAATTTTTATTTTATTTTGTCCATGGCAAAAAAAAGTGCAGCGGATAAATGAAAAACTGCAGTAATCTTCATAATTGCCGCTGGCAATTTTCAGTGATTGTAATATAGTTGAGGTGCAGAATCACATATGACTTAACACATAGTTTATATTGTACTGTCTAAACATCTATTCAATCTGAATGTGTCATTTTACAGATTCCTTGCTCCACCTGTCATTTGTATTGTTGCAGCAAAAGCCATTCATGACAGATGTTGTTTTAGATCAGTTCCAAATGAAATTTATTTACTATTAATGTATGTACATACAT
>JAULBS010159268.1:0-11688 GCA_032355785.1 Symmetromphalus regularis | reverse complement strand
TCTCTCTCTCTCTCTCTCTCTCTCTCTCTCTCTCTCTCTCTCTCTCTCTCTCTCTCTCTGTCTGTCTGTCTCTCTCTCTCTCTCTCTCTCTCTCTCTCTCTCTCTCTCTCTCTCTCTCTCTCTCTCTAACTTTAGTACACTAAATAGTACGATGCCTAATGACAACCGGTAACACACATTCAAATAAATACAAATTATATTGTGTTAGACAATGGTAATATAATTATGATTACGACAAAAAAAGTTTTCGTTCAGACCAGAAGGAACAAGATGGCGGATTTAGGACAACATAATCAATCTTGTTTGTCAAGTATTCATTTTTCTTGTTTTACAAAATAAACATGAGGCATATAAAAAGTTGCATGTAGGAACAAGTGCTTTTTAAATTGGCTTCTAGCCGATCACTAATTGTTAGTAGTAAAGCTTGGTTTTATTTTGAACCCCAACATTCATCATTATATCATATGAAAGCAAAACTAAGGATAAATACCTTTTGACGAGTGGTATTTACAAAATGATTCCATAGATGATTATAGTTATTGCTAATAAGCTTCATTCAAACCATGACCTTTGACCTTTGCCACAATCATGCACAATAAAGGTCATGAACTTGTAGTCTAATGGTAGGAGGAAATGACATTAATAATGTTAGTAATCGAAGACATATCTTTCATGCATGAAAGATGGAAAATTAATTTTCCTTTAGAAAGAAGGGGCATATACAGTAATGGCAATATATATACCTAGTGAGCGCGAAGTCGTGGGATCGAATACAGTCAGTAGATATTGTATGTTTATAGTTTAAACTGTATGGACGTCAGTCATATGGTCATTCTGACATATTTTTAGAAGAAACCCGCTGCAGCCACGTAGGTTACTCTTTCAGATAAGCTTCACCGTTTGAGCTACATCCAGCTCCATCTTCTAAATGATTCCGTATTGTTGTTTTCTCGAGGAAATCGTGTAAAGTTTCTGTCAAAAAAGAGTAGAACATATTGCTCCAGACATTTTCTTCTGGTTGAAACGTTGCTAGTGATAGGAGCAGTAATGTATGGTAGTGGTAATGATGATAGGTTGACCAAATAGCCTAGGAAGGTATAGTAATAGTAGTTCATGCAATGCTTTTTGTAATAGAAAAATTAGTCATAGTAATTGTAACAGCAGTAGCATCAGCAGTAATAGTTGAAGTAGTAGTAGTTGTGTAGTAGTAGTTGTTGTTGTGTAGTAGTAGTCGTTGTTGTTGTGGCAGTAGCAGTAGTAGTTGTAGTAGTAGCAGCAGTAATTGTAGTAACAGCATTAATTATAGTAACGGTAGTAACAGCAGTATTGTAGTAACATTATAACAGCAATACTTCTAGAAACAGCAATAATTCTAGTAACAGCAGTAATTGTAGTAACAGCAGTAATTGTAGTAACAGCAGTAATTGTAGTAACAACAGTAATTGTAGTAATAACAGTAATTGTAGTAACAGTAGTAATTGTAGTAACATTATAACTAGTAAAAGAAGTAACAGCAGTAATTGTAGTAACAGCAGTAATAGTAGTAGTAGCGACATCAGAAAAAGCAGTATTTATAGTAAAGGTAGTAACAGCAGTAATTATAGTAATAGCAGTAATTGTAGTAACATTATATCTGTAGTAAAAGAAGTAACAGCAGTAATTGTAGTAACAGCAGTAATAGTAGTAGTAGCGACACCAGATAAAGCAGTATTTGTACAGATGAAAATGACAGGTCTTAATGTAGTTGTGGATGTTGTAGTCTATAGTAATACTAATATAAGTTTCAAATTTTGGCTGATCCGTAACTCTACGACATGATCACAATTAGCCATTACATTACTTGAATCGCCTGCACCATTTGATATCAACTGATGTCGCTCCAACACCTATCCAGGGCATTGCATTCCTGTACACACTTGTTGACTTCTCGTGGGATTAATTTACAGTTTATGATTGAAAAAAATCGCTTGTATCCCCTAAAGCTGGGTGTCAAGGAAGGGAGATAATTGAGGAATTCATCACGCCAGAGGGCAGGATACGGACGTGAAATGTGTAACACCGACGACTCGGGAAACATGCGTATAATTGGATTTGAGCTGTTGGTGGCATGATCTATAGTGCAGTAACGTCCACAATTCGACCATTTATCAACAAGACAAATAAGGAAATTGTATCCTCTGCATTCTACGCATTCATTCAAAGTCAAAAGAGCATGAGAAGAAAGTTTAAACTTCGCAAAAAGCGTCATCCGTACAATTGCGGAACTTTATTGACAGCTTGAGATATTGAACTGCCTGTGATGGCAGATACTAACTTGTCCATTTAAAGAAGGTGGGTGTTTCTGAAAAGTCATCATTCACCACAAAGAACTCGAATTTCAACAGTCGAAAAAGTAAAGTTTGTTTTATTTAACGAAGCCTGTTCAAATATCCTATTTATATGGTTATCTCCAAGTAACTTTTGGAGCTTAGTTTTGTGAAATGATTCAATCATGGATGAGCATTTAATAGATTACTTATAATGAAAGGTTTCATTTTGAAAAACAAGAATATATGTGCAAAACATATTCTAATCAAAATCTTAATGTAAAACTTCAATACAGCATTAACTTCAAATAATGATATAATTAAAGTTTTTCGTGCTTATATCGAATTATGTCCCAAGCACGCAATGTATTTTCTGGCAGAGATATATTGCTTTGTCCTGAAAACGAATCACCAAATTTCTACGTCAATGATGTACTGTTATTATTTCTCGAAATTTGCTATCAACTTGCATATATAAATGTGTCTCTAGGACTGCTTTATGCTCTTATTATGCTAACAGTGTTGTCATTTGCATCTTATAAAACAGCAAATAGCTCTCATTTTGTAGAAATACGTCATATGCAGTTTATTGCAAAATGTCCAAGCTTTCGATTTGAAATGACTAAATGGTAAAGCAGACAAATGTTCTGACTAAATAACACCAGCAGATCCAGGGGTGTCTGTGTTTCCGGACCCCACTTTTCTCGTTTTTATTTTACATTTTATAAGTGGAAGAACGTTAAAATTAATCATTATCCATCATATTTGGACACACCCCTTCAAAAATCCTACAACCGCGACTAAATAAAAAATCCAAGCTATGATTTAACGGTCTGTGGGTGTATCTATAGCTATGCTGCCTGCTGGCCTGCCTGCCTGCCTGCCCGCCCGCCCGAACGCCTGCCTGACTGCCTGCCCGCCCGAACGCCTGCCTGACTGACTGATTGACTGCCTGCCACGTAGCTAATCCAGTGAGGCGTCTAAGGGGTCCCAACCCCCCTTTTTCTAGAATTCTTTGTTTTTAAAAATATATTTTCCGAGTGGAAGGACGTGAAAATTACCATTTTCCCCCAGTCCTATTCAACCATCACATTTGGACCCTCTTTCAGAAATCCTAAATCCGCGCATGCTGCCTGCCTGCTTTTCTGTGTGAATGGGTGTTTTCAATCAGTACACTAAGAGATCGTCTGCAAAATTCGACAGACAATATTGGCATGACGCTAATATCCGTCTACACCGGGTACCTCCGTATGATTAGTCATGATCGAACATCACTCGCTGATAACGCCTACCACGATGTTAGCGACTGTGGCGTGACAACAGTGGTGTGAAATCGCCAACAATCATGTGTCTGGCAAGAAAGGAAAACGGCTTCTTATCAGGCGGGCTGAGCACGTTCAGGTTTAATTACACTCTCTGCAAGGTCCCATCACGGTAAAGTGATTTGCAGGCGGCTGCTGAATTAATTTCCCATAAAAGAAAAAAAAAAGGACACACACAATTCCAGTCCTGTGAACTACTTGGCAAGTCGCCGATTATCCGCGACAGCTTTGGAGTAAAACTAGTGATAATTTCACTTCATCATCTGTGTGGTGTTGAAAGAACTCCATTGTGTGTTCGTCCACCACACTTAGTGGGCTGCTATAGGTCATACGCGATGTCGTGGACGTAGATAAATCAAACAGCAACGTTCTTGGCGTTTTATCCTGCGTTCGTGGTGTTTAGAGGGAATGATAGACAATGGCTGATGTTTGATTTTGGTGTTTGGTGTCAAATGTTTATTTCATTCATCTGCGCAGTCATTCATTCTGTTGGTGTCTACAATGAATAACACACAGTAGTCGAAATTGCGTGTACGTTTGACTGCGTGTGTGTGTGCGTGCTTATGTGTTTGTGTGTAAGCATGCATGCTCGATTTGTGTGCGTGTATTCGTGTGTGTATGTGGAATGAAAAAAGACATTTTAAAAATATCCTTCAGTAATCTTTAGTCACATTAATATCCATTTTACTCAAGCATGTTTTATTAGCAACTGATTTCTTAACTATTTACTCATTCCAGTTATTTGTCAACAGCTGGTCCTGTCCTATCTGTGGAAAGACGCATATAAAAGTCCCTCCGCTGCTAATTAAAAATATTATTTTTGATGGTAGCAGCGGGTTTCATCAAAAGACAATAAGTCGCAACAATTGTATCCTTAACACCTAATAGCCGCTGAATAATCATTGTCCAGGGGCGTCCTTAAAAAAATAAAAATAAAATATTTCTTTCTGCAACTGATTATGTATTGAAAAGGGACACATTGTCTTTCTTCATTTGAATATCTTCCAAGCATATATTGTATTGAAAAGGGACACATTGTCTTTCTTCATTTGAATATCTTCCAAGCATATACTGCAGTTAGGGAGCAGATCGATCCTTCTCAGTAGACCCATTTGCAAGTTGGGATATTTTTCCGTTCCAGTCCTGTATGTAGGAAAGTGCATATAAAAAAAACCTTGCTGCTCATTGGAAAGAGTAGCTTATGTTGCGGCAGCGGATTTCCTCTGAAGAAATGTCAGAATGACCATGTGTTTGACATGCAATAGCCGATGATAAGATAAAAACCAAAGTGCTCTAGAGGCGTCGTTAAATAAAGCAAACTACTTTTTTTCTTTTAGTTATTTGAGATTTGATCTAGTCATCAACAGGCAACGAAAACCCATAAATTGTATGAGTTTAGGGATGTGAGAGTTTCAACTAAACCTGTTCATCCTATTCAGATACTAATTTCAGATACCGCATCTTGACAAATGGAGAAAGTGGAAAGGTGCGCAGGTGAGGATTTAATTCAGATTTGGATCAAATCAACTGCTAGGAATGATACTATTCAAATATCTAGACAGAAAATCTCACACAGCTCCCAGAAGATATTATAACACATACAATATTTTGGTAATATTTGGAACCAAGGCAATACATTTTCTTCAACACTGAAGTCTGGGGACTTGATAACATTCGTATGATGGCAAACTCGTGGGCTATATCCAAATTACTGACATAATCTGGTAACATTCGTATGATGGAAAACTTATGGGATATATCCACATTACTTACAATCTGAACGAACAATTCGTCTTTGCTCAACTCTGAGACCGGGAGATTTTAGGAGAAAGGTAATGATTTCAAGTGTTCATGAGAGCAGAGCATATGCTGCCTCACCACTGGACTTCTTCGTAATAACAGACAGTAGTTGTTGTCATTGTTCTTTTTACCAATATGATGAAAATAAGGTATTACATTCTACATCATTCAGTATTTGCGTTCATACTAACGCGTGTAGTATTGTCTGAGAGTTGAGCAGGATGTAGCTGAAGCGTGTCTGCCTGTGAAGCGATCGGTCATTTGATCGATCATTTTCAGTAGACCCATTTGTTGTATGGGCTATTTTCCGTTCCAACCAGTGTTCCACAACAGGTTCATCAAAGGCCGTGGCATGTGCTGTACTGTCTGTGGGATAGTACATATAAAAGACCCCTTGCTGCTTATCGAAAAGAGTAGCCTATGTGGCGGGTTTCCTGTACATAAATATGTCAGAATGACCATATGATTGACGTCCAATAGCCGATAAGATAAAAATCAATGTGCTCTAGAGGCGTCGTTAAATAAAACAAACTTTACTTTTATTGTTTGAAAGTTACATTATACTTCCAGTGTTTCTTCAAAACTCGGTCACAGAAGCTTGAAATGCAACTACTTCTTTATAAATCACTTATCTTGCAAACGGAAATTGTTGTAAGAAAGTAAACCAAACTTGGCTATATATGAATGTAAGATTTAGAAATAAGGTTAATCAATGTAATGTTCGGGTCTAATTAAAACCATCCCCGTGTTTGTGATAATTATTCTTGATTCTAACCACTGGTATTCCTTGCCCACATTGAAAGAGAAGCTGTTTGTCCTTTGCAAACTGGATAGCAAGAAGATCTCTCTCATCAGTAAACCTTCTCTCCGTGAAGAATGAAGCTATTTGTTCTTTGTTGATTGGAAAACAAGAACCTTTCTATCGCTAGGAAATAAAACGTGCCTTCGTTCCGTGTCGCAGCATTGCTACTGAATGAAATGTCGAGCCAAAGAATGTGTAGCATTAAACATGAGTGGGACATCTGTGGTGTTCCTCGCAACAAGAGCATATTTGATGAATGTCTAATTAACGGGTAGACTCGGAATTGCTCTTAGGAACTGATAAAAGAAGTATTTGCAGATTGATTCGGCATACAGTTCATGTTACTTTGAGGGAAACCTGTTCTCCTTAGGAATGTCTCTCTCATACTTCGTAGTATTAAAATTGTCGAGGGCAACATAGACCTGTTAATTCATGAATGGTATGCTACGGATACTGAGAAAAATGAGGAGATATGATGGGTGCATGATTTCACTATAAGGGGTAGATTAATATATTTTTAATATTTTCTAAGTTTATTTTCCATTAGTTTGTGTAAACAAATTTGGAGCAGAGCTAAGGATTCTTGTCCAATGGGAGTTTCATATTTAGTAACGTGGCGTATTTTATATCGTGGTAAAGTATCTAGTTAATAGTCCAATTTAACTAGTACTAATGGAACAGTTGTTACGCTATTGGACTCTCGGTTGGTAGATACTGGGATCAAATCTTAGTTGAGTGAGTTCTGGTTTATTAAAATATCTCTTGTTGTTTATTGTTAAGCAACTATACTGGGGGAAACGGGTTTCGTATTTCCTGCTAATGATACTAACCTCAGTCGTGGGCAGACAACATATGAAGTTAAGTTGTTTGCCTAGATCTGTATGCTTGATTGGGTATAAGAACGAGAATTCCTTTAACCAACCTCTCCACTTTGCTCAACAGAATGAAGAACGTGTAATTTTCAAATAATATCAATCGTTCACACCTTCTTAGTGTATATAGTCGGATCGATCCTTCTCAGTGGACCCATTTGCAGTTTGGGCTATATTTCCGTTCCAACTAGTGGTCTACAACTGGTTCATCAAAGGCCGTGGTATGTTCTGTCCTGTCTGTGAGACAGTGTATATAAAAGAACTCTTGCTGCTTTTTGAAAAGAGTAGCCTATGTGGCGGTAGCAGGTTTACTCTAGAAATATGTCAGAATAACCATATCCACTGACGTCCAATAGCCGATGATAAGATAAAAATCAATATGCTCTAGAGGCGTCGTTAAATAAAACAAACTTTCCTTTTTTCCTTAGTGTATACGTTATGTAACCAGGCAAAGACCCTAAGTCAGATTAACTAGTAGCAATATTTTATTGATGTATAAAGGTATTGTTTCTTGGATAATGTCTCACTCATTTCTTGGCGACAGTTCTTTTACTGATCGGTAAATTATTGTTATTTGTCCTTTAACTATTACGCAAATGACCTAGCTTCGTTATGACTGAAATCACATTTGGATTCAAACTGTTATAGATATACGGTTTTGTCGTTAAATAAAATACATTTAAAAAATTTTTTTTTAAATAAAACTGTTTTCGTCTTCTACGTCCTTGAATCCATGCTTCAAATTTCCAGTTATGATCTTTCTCGAAAATCTGCTGTATTATGTTTTTGAGGGGTTGAGTGTGTTGTTGTTGGGGGTCATGGTGGTGTTGGTATCATTTGTTGTTAGTGCTGTTGTTGTTGATGATGATGATGATGATGATGGTGATGATGCTGATTATAATGATGATGATGTAGATGACGATAATGATGACATCGTTTTTGTTGTTGTTATTCTTTCTGTTTGAGATGCACTGCATCTATCCGGATTTGACATCTCTGGCTGTGTTCCGTTTATCAAACAAATATTTGTGTTGTATGTGAAAGACGCCCTTTTCATGAAATGCAACGTCTGATTTAATGTAGCATTATCACCATATCCTTCCAAACAGCTCTTTCCCGTGCGTTGATGTGAATATATTGATAGCAGGTTGGTGCAACATCAGGAGTAAGAGACGCATACAAAAATAGATTTAAAATAAAGCAATTCGATTGTACGGTTTCATTTGGTTCAGTAACGCTGGGTTTTCTTCTTAAATTGGATAAAATGGATCAGGATAGTGTGGAAGGCGGCAATGGGTCACGCGCCACTAAAGCGCAAAAGAACACTTTTAGTGTGCTCATCTTGAACGAAGTTGTTATTAAGCACTATATGATGTAGATAAGTGGACTTACTTATTCAAGGTGGCCCGTCAAAGCCAAACACAAATAGGTCAAACTGAACTTCCGTGGAAAGACATATTAAAAGCTTAAGTTTTATGTATACAAAATTTTATAGATGTTGAAATGTTTCAAAGGTTTTAAGACGTTTTGATAAACGCTGTCATAATAGGAACCATGCTAAATAAAAGAATGTTGTTTTGTTTGATTGGTAGTTGGGTTTTGATCAAAATGAAAACTTTAAATTCTAGTTTGAGGTTAAAATTATTATATCGTTACAATAAGAAACGTGTTTAAAGAATAAAATAAAGCTTTTTTTCTCCTCCCTCCCCCCCCCCCAGCTACCCTTTCTCTCCCTCCATGTGTAGACGTTGAAGACATACTAGTCCACATAATCAAAAACTATTTATTTTTGTGCTAATACGGTTGACATTGATCAACAGACCACGCTAATAATATGCTAATAATGAAGGAAGACCTATATGTTAGTGCATGACCTTTAACATAAAATATGTGCTTATAATACACCAAACTCGAGCACAGTGTTATCCCTTGTTTAGTCTTCGAATTAACATTTCCATAACGTGTTAATTCTGAGAACAGTGTGTCATCTTGTTTAAAAACAAGTCTGAATCTTGATCTTTAACATCAGATGATGGCTATCTTGATGGTAATTAGAGAGAATTCTTTCAGATACTAGTACACATCTTTTGGTGATTACTGGCTAGACAGATCAGTAATATATTGATATTGTAACGACAAACCAATACTATATATGGCTTCAGTGTTACATCGGATGAAACGGAATATTACAGAAACACAGACTTTCGCCACTGACCGATATGTGAACGATGGTGGACAGACGGATTAATTGTTTAGATGGATGACTGATGGATGGACAGACAGATGGATGGTTTGGATCGATTGATTTATGGGCTGATGGATGATTGGAAAGTGTTTGAAGATAGTTGATTGACTGACTGATTGAATGATTGATATAGTAACACAACAATATATGTCTGGTTGGCGGTAAGGATGAACTGATTTAAATGCATATGTAGATCGACTGATTGTTGGATGGATGGATTGATGGAGGGACGGACGGACGGACGGACGGACGGACGGACGGGTGGATGGATGGACGGACGGGTGGATGGATGGATGGATGGATGGATGGATGGATGGATGGATGGACGGATGGACGGATGGATGGATGGATGGATCACATACTACCACGCAAATGTCAAATACTTACACTTCATATATTCGGGTTCTGATTTACTCTCATTCTTTATCAATATCCTGGACAAACTGAAGAAGTTTAGGATCCTATGTTTCATTACTGAAAGCGATTCATCTTCAGCGTTTACCCTTGTCAGGCCCCATGCTTTTGAAATTTATACTTTATGAAAGTCTATGGACGTTTATATGTAAGAGACCTGGATTAATTCTATCATGTTGGTATCCGCGATTTATTTATTTTTTTAAATTATTTATTAGCAGTTGCTTATCCTTCTAGTATTGTGTTTAACAGCTCGTCCTTTATAACACACATTTAACTGTTTGAGTGTACTGTTCTTTTCAGTGTGACATGGCGATGGCAACAAGAGTTTTCTTTGACATGATGGATGACCGGAACTCTACCAAAGTAATTCTGTTTGGAGATGCCTGCTTCACAGTGACTGGACCCATCTCGCAGATTTCCAAATGGTGGCATATGTTTCAGGTAAGACTACATGATGTCTTAGAATCTGTGTCATGAGAAAGCACAGTGGTTAAATAAAAAGGTTAAATTGCAATCTACAGCATCTTTGGGTCTATACGTCTATTATTGGTTCTCGTAGTAGTAGTAATAGTAGTAGTCGTTGTAGCAGTAGTCATAGTGGTAGTAGTAATGGTAGTGGTGGTAGTAGTAGTAGTAGCAGTAGTAGCAGCAGCAGCAGCAGCAGTTGTTGTTGTTGTTGTTGTTGTTGTTGTTGTTGTAGTAATTGTTGTTAGTGTTGAGTACAGGCACGATTGCAGGATTTCTGAAAGAGGAGTTTAAATGTTATGGGTGACGGTTAATTTTCATGTCCTTCCACTCAGAAAATGTAAAATAAAATACGAGAAAAAAGGGGGTCAGGACCCCTGAACACCCATTGATCTGCTACTGTAGTAGTAGATTTATTATTTTAAGGCTAATTATTCATACGGTGTATCTTTAAATTTCAAATTGAAATGTTTCCTTATTTGTAGAGTGCCATCATTAAACCTTATTTTTTACAAAGCTATTTTTCAGCAGCAGTTTCTCGAATCTGTCAGATGTGTGGAAAGCCATAAATCGACTGACATAATACAATGAAATGTGAAGATTGTTTTGTGTTACGTAACGCTACTATCTGTCACACAGCATTAATTCCCCTCGGTTAAATGCATAAGCAATAAATATTATTAAATTTACGGAGAAGGTGGAGATTTACACATTGATTTTTGTTTTAAAATAGAAAATAAAATGGATTCATTTACTGGCATGCAAATCATTGTAAATGATAGAGTACATGTCGATAATATAATTGAACGAAACAAAAGTAAAACGAAATAATCCTTTTTATTGAAAAATACTTCCGGTTTTCCATAAAACCAATTACTGGTTCAAAAAAAGATCATGACTGTAATACTTTCAGGAAAAATTTATAAATCATTATATTCCGTTCCCATATCATTTTAAAGTCTGGGGCTCTCAACTGGTAGGAAATGGGATCAAATCTCAATCGAGGTATGTTATTTTTAATCTTAATACCGACTCCAACCCTAACCAGATCCGTACCCTGATCAAAATCATAGGGGGAGGGGCACTACTTTTCTATAAACACTATACAACTTAAACCCGATATGCGTATGCTATTATCAAGAGTAAAAAAAGTAAGATTCTCCTTAGGGGCAAGTGCACCCTGCTCCCCAGGAGGGTACGGCCCAGCAAAATGAGTGTTCCTCAAGATGGAGTGCTGCCCATCCTTATCAGTGGTCCACAACTGATTTATCAAAATCCGTGGTATCTGTTGTTCTGTCTGTGGGAAAGCGCTTATAAAAGATTCTTTGCTGCTAATCCAAAATAATTCCGGCCTCCTTGGCGCAGTGGCTAAGCTATCGGACTCGAGGCTGGTAGGTACTGAGATCAAATCTCAGTCGAGGCATGGGGTTTTTAATCTCAGTATCGGCTCCAACCCAGA
>JAULBS010159257.1:0-11688 GCA_032355785.1 Symmetromphalus regularis | reverse complement strand
CCTTTGATGAACCAGTTGTGGACCACTGGTTGGAATGGAAGATAGCCCAAACTGCACATGGGTCCACTGAGAAGGATCGACCCGACAACTGGACACAACTCAATAACAACATAACCATACTGTTTCTTAAAACAATTACAATCAAACTTGTCTTAAGTCATTTATTGCAAATGTAGCATTTATTTTTTTATTTATTTTTAACAACACCACTAGAGCACACTGATTTATTAATCATCGACTATTGGAAGTCAAACATTAGGTTATTTTGACACGTAGACAATTGTGTGCCAGCATCCCAATTGTTTTGAACCACTGTCATCCGTTTGAGAGTGACATTCTATCGCTGGACTACAGAGGCTCTGCAAATGTATCAGTAAAGTCAGGAACAGAAAATAATCTCCAGAAAATTATCATTTGTGTTTTATTTAAATATAAAATCAAGATAGAAATATAAATAAATATATAAAAGAATAGTATAAATAAATATATGAAAGGATAGTATAAATAAATATATGAAAGGATAGTATAAATAAATATGTGAAAGAATAGTATAAATAAACAGGCATTGATAATCATTCTGAGTCTATTGAACAATTAGTGGCTATTTTAAACATAACAGTTCGTTAAATTCTGTTGGTTACAAATCCCCTATTTTATGATAACATCTAAATGGGTTACCAAGCTCTCTTATTTGACAGCCAAGACACATCTAGCCGTTTTTATAAGAATTTATGAATTATATGTAGCTATTGTGTCAAAATATAAAAAATGTATTCAAGAATTGTGTTTTATTTTTACAGGTGTTGAAATAATTAAGAAAGCTCTACGCGTGCCATGTTTACAAATTGCGCAAAATGCAGGTGTTGATGCACATGTAGTTGTGGAGAAAGTAGTCAATGGAAAAGATGATTATGGTTATGATGCTTTGAACAATGAATATACCAATCTGATTGAACGAGGCATCATTGATCCTACAAAGGTAATATATATTTTTTAATCTGATCTACCAAACCTGGAATTAAGTATTTGACAGTTATTAATCCAGATACAGTACAAGAAGCTTGCCCCTTACCCTAGGCAAGTAGAAATCACCGGCTGAGTACAATATATATTTTTGTATTGGTATGCAGTTGTAGTATTTTCAGATACTGTAAGAATAAAGGTTATTCTACAATGAGAATGGATATCAAATTTCTGTCTTCAGACGGAATTCTGTATTTTAGAAATATAATAACAGTTCACGAGATTGATTCAAAATCATGTTACTATTCATTGTTGGACTTCAAACAAATTATAGTTAAGGCTGTCGATACATCAATGAAGTTGTATCATCCGTCATGTTTGCTAGAGAGCAAACTTATGCTTACATATGTCATCTTGATTTTAATTGGTTGATGCAGTATCTTCCAGTAAAAGTTAGCCAATCAATTGAAATATTTTTTTTTGTAATGGATGTAATCAGGGCATATTTGAAATAACATTTATTATACACAAGATGTATATGATCGTCTGTAAAATGGAAATATCACATTTAACAAGCTTGTGACAAGCCATTGAAAATGTCCCTAATTGACTCAGATAGCATGGTTTTCGATGCAAACAAATCTTAATTTACTAAACACCAATTTATCTTACTGAAAAATATAAAAGTTGCCAATTCAAGTTGAATTGGTTTTATTTCACTAAAATATTAGAAAATTTGAAATGGACTACAAAACTCATCAGTAAAGGGATGTAGCTCAAACGGTAGCGTGTCTGCCTGTGAACCGATCAGTCGTTGGATCAATCCTTCTCAGTGGCCCCATTTGCAGTTTGGGCTATGTTCCATTCCAGCCAGTGAACTACAACTGGTTTATCAAAGACCATGGTATGTGCTGTCTGTGGGACGGTGCATATAAGACCCCTTGCTGCTTATTGGAAAAGAGTAGCCTATGTGGTGGCAGCATGGGTCTTCTAAATACATATGTCAGAATTAACATATGATTGACGTCCTGTAGCCGATAAGATAAAAATCAATGTGCTCTAGAGGCATCGTTAAATAAAGAATTTTTTTTTTTTTTACAAAACTCATCTTTGTTATAGTTATTCCATTCAGTGTAATGTGGTTTTTTCTTCTTCTAGGTTGTGAGGACTGCTTTGGTTGATGCTGCTGGAGTTGCATCACTGCTGACGACTGCTGAAACGGTGATCTGTGAACACCCTAAGGACGATAAGGCCGGGCCTGACCTGGGAGGAATGGGTGGCATGGGCGGAATGGGGGGCATGGGTGGTATGGGTGGTATGATGTAGACTATTGCCATGAAAACAATCATACCTTTGACCAATTGTAATATATTGAAACATCAAGAAAAACCCTCATTTGTGATAAAGAGTGGACAAGGAGAAAAGAAACAATCCAAAATGTGTCCTTTAATAAAGAAACGTGTTCATAAAGCTCGATTCTTTCCAAGTGGAGTAACTTGTTGGCAGACACCAACTGATTGAAGTTCACAGTGGCTGGCATAACTCTAGTGATTATTCTTACTCTGGGCTTAAAAGACCGTGTGTGTTAAGAAAGTGCTAGATATCACATGAGGTATGGGTCTGCTGGCTCTTCCAATAGAAGACTTATTTTGTAACATTTTCATCTTCGCTATATGTTGTACAATGTTAGTTTTATTAAGAAACATTCAGACATGCATTTACATAGAAATTGTTTTATGCACTTATTATGCTAGTAATCATTTGTGCATCTAGATCATGTAATATCGATTGTGTGTTATCTGTATCATACAAATAATAAAAATGTATCAACAGATTAGTATTGATTGTGTGTTAACTGTATCGTACAAATAATAAAAAATATATTAACAAATTTTTATTGTTATGTTATGTCAAGCACTGTAGAGTAGGGTGGACAACTAATGAAAGACACAAATGTTTTTTGCTGAATAAAAATATTCTCGGGCTCTGTGACAAAATGAAGTGACTGAAATCCGGAGAGTTTTCGAAGTATGAGTGGGTTCCAGCAGGAACACTGCTGCCCTTTGATCACCTACTTTTCAGTGCCGCCACTTTCAAATGCACTCCACAAGCCGTTGGTAGCTTGATCAACAGAAATTTTTTTAGGGATAGGGAATGTTAACTGTATTTTAAGTATGTTTTATTTAATGACGCCATTAGAGCACATTCATTTTTATCTTATTGGCTATTAGACGTTGACTGTATTTTAAGATGCCATTTTCCCCAATTATTTTGGTGGTCATTTACTCTTATTAACATTATCTTATTAGTAGAAAAAAAAATCAGAGCTTCCCTTTTTGAAATTCTTGAAAATGAAATGCATTTCTGGATATGTTAGGTCTAGTGGTAGACTCAAGCTGAAGATCATGGTTCAAAACCCATCTGAGGCTGGTTTGTGAACACTTGACTACTTGTCAAAATTTCCAAATGTCTCTTATCCAGTAATAAATCAATGCACTTTAGTGGTGTCGTTTAACAAAACCCAAAGTAAGTGTTCGCAATGCTTGGTTGTAGATGTTTGCCCTTGCCTCGACCAGTGGTTCACAACTGATTGGTGGTGGTTGTATTTATTTTCATGTTTATATCCAATTATGGTTCATGCATAGTGTCCTGGACAAACAACTCTGGTACCTGTGCTGTCTGTCCACGAAACCCGATGCTTTTCTATAAACAGCAGGGAATCTTTTATATGCACTAATCCACAGACAGAATAGCACATACAACGGCCTTTGTTAAACCAGTTGTGGACCACTGGTCGGTGTAAGTGGTATACACCTACCCACTGAGTCTTGCAGAGCCGATACTGAGAATAAAAATCTCATTCCTTGGCAGAGATTTGATCTCAGTACCTACCAGCCTCGAGTCCGATAGCTTAACCAATGTGCCACGTAGGCTGGTATCACTGACTTAACAAAGGTCATGGTATATGCAGTCCTGTCCCTTGCTTCTAATCATAAAGAGTAGCTTAAGTGGTGGTAGTGAGTTTCCTCTAATGAACACAAATATAAAGAAGAGAACGTTCTTGGGGTGTTAATCCAACATAACTCTAAGAGAGGAAAGGATGGAGAGAGATTAGTGAGGGGTTGGGAGATGAAAGGATGGGGAGGTGAGGGAATTGTGTGAGGAAAGGATGGGGAGAGGTGGGAAAAGGAAGAGATAAGGAGAGCTGAACATATATAATTACTACAATTAATTTTAGAAAAATTAGCCACCCCTTTATAAATAGCATGGATTCGCCACTGCGGGTGTTTTTAATAATTTAGTTCGCTTTTAACAGGTAAGATAAAAAGACTAAAGTTTCATATAAGAAGGTGGAGGTGCAGAATTTCACAAGGAGGATGCAGCCCAATTATGCCAAAGATAGGTGGGGTGGGTTTACAAGTGGATTTGCGCCTGACCTAATACACTGGAAACTAATTATACGGGCATTTTTATACATCAATTTATTGTAAAGTATCTATAGGTGCATCGTGAATGGTAAAATGTGGTACGAGACCTGCCTAAAATGTAGATTATCGCCCTTGGTAGTTCTTACTCCCGAAGTTAAAAAAAAAATGTCAACACATGTGGAAGGTGAAAATGTTGGCAATCAAAGACAGTGTTCAGATAATATTAGAAAACATGAAAACACACCATCTGGGAAACAGCTAACAGTTGTAGAGCGTTACTTTACGCGACGTTATCGCATTGGTTAGGCAATGTCCAAATATTGTTTTAAATGATGTTGTAAAAAGTGCTTTCTCAGTTTTCTAAGTCCTCTCGTCTTTGCTCAGCCTCTGGGACTGGGACTCTTGCGAAATTAGAAATAGACTATAGAATTTTGTGTTAAACATTGAAAGTGATATTACAGGGTGTCCAATAATTTAACATCATTCAGTAATAAACCATACAAACACAACCACACTTTAGAAGAAAAAAAAAAAATTCTACTTTTTGTTTTAAGTTTTTATGAAAAAAAGGCCATTAAAATTATTAGGGCCCTATTTCAGGAAACAAAAAATATAACCATTGTGTAAAACAACATCTTTTATGAAATGATGATAAATATAATATAAATAATATGTTAAAAAGATATTTAGTTTTTGTTTTTTTGTAGCGATGGTGATAACTTTAAATTTTGTGCTATCATCTGGTTCAATTCCAGTGTTTTTCATTAATGGGAATATATTCAATGTTGCAACAATTAGATTCCTGGATTCCCATTGAAAAATGTGTCTTCAAACTTTCATTATGTGTGTTTAAATGTTAACTATTTTTTCAGACAATATTGGCGAGCCTGGAGAAGATCAGTGTATTTTATCTCATTCCAATAGGTCAGTATTTCCAGAAATATACTTTGATCATTTTAATTCGTAATTAGTTAATTAAGTGATGCTCTGATTTAATCTAAACTGCATGAATGTAACAGTCATAAAAAGACACTTTTAATAAAACATGTAAAATCAGTGCTACATGTATATAAGGGCTTACTGAATTTTTTTTTTTAATCCACTAGCTGTCGGACCAGTGATTTTCTAAATTCACTAGCCCGACTTAAAAATTCACTAGCCCTACCTCTTAAAGATAAAACTCAATCTTGACTATCAGATCGACTCGCTTCATTTTGCAGAAACTAAATTTTTTTTACAAAAAAGGCACCCTCATTCATTATTTGATTAATGTCACCGTTTTCTAAAAACCCACACAATAGATCTATCAAATAGTGACCTATAAGTTTATTTACAAAAAATGCCACATGCAATCTGATTGTCTGACTTCGCGGATGACAGACTCGATCGGAGTAAGACTAAACATTGCAGTGGCGTAGCTTCCATTGAAGCAATGAGGCAACTGCCTCACTAGATTTTTTTGCAGAAAATTTGTTTAATGTGATTAATATTATAAAAGTTGATTAAAATATGAGAAATAACTAGCATTGCCTCACTAAAAAAAAGACCCAAGCTACGCCAATGCATTGACAAGCGAAAGTAAAATAATCATTACCTTCATTAGTAGGCTAATAATGTCGGACTTTATCGAAATGATTATGTTGCGCGCTTTTCGATGCAGTTTTTTAACTTCCGTTTTCTTCTTTTTTTGAAATTCCATTAGCTGTCGGGCTACTGGAAAGTAATAATTTGGTAGTCCGACTGCAAAAACCACTAGCTACGGGCGTCGGGCTACCATATTCTAGAAACCCTGGCTAGATTCACATTCAAACTCTATTAGACTTTAGAGGGAATGACTAGCTTATTACAGTACAAGGTAGTGCCTTGTGATCATTGATAACCATACTAAAAACATAAATTTCAGAATATCAACAAGAAATTGGTGAAATTCTAAGTGACATTAAACCTTCACAGTTGCACACACACAGTTTTTAATTTTCTAATCCTTTATCATTGCTCAAGTTTATACTCTTATTGGACAATACTAGTATGTAACATTTGAAAGTTCTACATGCTCATAACAGTCTTTTGAGTGTTTGTTACACGCAGGTATGAGTATTCATTATTAGCCATATGGCTCAACATATCTTCGAACATATCAAAAGTGTTACGTCCTAGTACTACGTCATACTGGTACGTAACACATTTTACGTCATATGACGTCATATTATTTCGCATTGTTTGTTTCAAAAAAAGGAAAATGATTGGTTTCATTTCTGTTGTTGTTCGGTTTTTTTTCTTCATATTTAACTTAAAATTGATAATGGGTAATAAATAGGATATCAAACTCGCTTCCATTTTTCATCATGTTTATGTCCCGAGTGAAATAATGTTCATTGTAACTCACTAAAGCTCATGACAACTGAAAATTATTTCACTCGGGACATAAACATGATACAAAATGGAAACTCGTTTAATATCCTATAACTAAGTTGCATAGCTTTTCTTTATATTTTAGAATATGTATAGTAGCTCTTGCTTCAAGTCATCCCATTTTTAAAACAAATGTTACCAGTGTCAGTTTTCAAGTTTCTGATGATATGAATAGGCTGGAAAACAGAGTGTCTGGAAAATCAAAACGGGTAAGATTTAATGTAACATGCTGAAGATATTCAGGTGCCTACCCAGTATTCTCACGCCATTAGCCCATCTTACAGGAAAGAAATATATTTCTTATCTTTCAAGCCTGACCTAAAATAGCTAGTTTCAGGAAACCTCTTCATGAAAATAAAATAATAATAATCATATGGAGATTACTAGTTAGTTATAAAATTAATACATAGAGATTAATACATATTAATAATAATTTATTTGGAAATATTTTGAACGATATCGATACACAGAGCTAATCGTAATAATATATTCAACATGCTGGCTACAGTTATTATATTGTAATGATCTCCTCAAATTGTCAGCCTGATAATACTTGGGCAAAAAATCATAGTTGGCAGATCAACAAAATTAATGACTACTTAATTAATGAATATTTAAAGACAGGACAGGAATTGATTCACGAATTGTGTAAGAGGTATAAAAAGACTTTACTAGTTGTAAGGTATTTAATAGAAAGACGGAGTATAGAAAGTAACTTGAGACACATTATATAAAATTAATAAATTAGCAAAGTGGGTGGGAGATCTGAACTTCATGGATATGTGGAAGTTATCAGAAGTTATTAAAATGAACTTTCAAAGATTGAGGAATTTATTTAGGGTGGGCTATGGTTGAATCCCAAGTCACCTCTCTGAGTGTTGTCCATGGTATTAACATGGTTGTTTATTTTTTGTTTAGGGTGTACAATGGTTGAATCCCAAGTCACCTCTCTGAGTGTTGTCCATGGTATTAACATGGATGTTTATTTTTTGTTTAGGGTGTACAATGGTTGAAGCCCAAGTCATCAGAGTGTTGTCCATGGTATTAACATGGTTGTTTATTTTTTGTTTAGTGTGTTCAATGGTTGAAACCCAAGTCACCTCTCTGAGTGTTGTCCATGGTATTAACATGGTTGTTTATTTATTTAGGGTGCGCAATGGTTGAATCCCAAGTCACCTCTCTGAGTGTTGTCCATGGTATTAACATGGTTATTTTTTGTTTAGTGTGTACAATGGTTGAAGCCCAAGTCATCTGAGTGTTGTCCATGGTATTAGCATGGTTGTTTATTATTTGTTTAGGGTGCACAATGGTTGAAGCCCAAGTCATCTGAGTGTTGTCCATGGTATTAACATGGTTGTTTATTATTTGTTTAGGGTGTACAATGGTTGAAGCCCAAGTCATCTGAGTGTTGTCCATGGTATTAACATGGTTGTTTATTATTTGTTTAGGGTGCACAATGGTTGAAGCCCAAGTCACCTCTCTGCATTGTGACGTGTGAGAATGGACTGAAGTACACTCTATACAGCTGCATGCGAGGTCAACTGATTGAGGTCAACGAGAACCTTGTGAAAAACCCCAATTTACTCAAACAGAAAGTAGGTATTTTTCCTTTCTGGTGCTCTACAAAGTTAAAATTTACTCTTCCCTGGCCAGTAAAGTATAATATTTTAGTCACCAGCCACTTATATTTCGTAACCAGCTAATATATACTGTTATAATGCATAATATATATTACAGGCCATAGGATTTCAAATTCATGGGAAACACTTTTTATTTTTGGTTCTGTGACTGGTGATCATGTGAGTCCATTGGAAACTGTTTTCTGGTTCCGTGATTTTGCCGACACAGTACATGCTACTGGTAACGATCATTACCATGAAATCCTGTGGCCTGATATATTCGATTTTTAAATAAAGTGAATCTAGAAATTTGAAATACATTTTGCTGTTTCATTCTTCATTTATTAATGCTACGACCTGATCATCCCCTGATGGATCACACACAGGTTATTGGACAGTTGCAAACTGGCAAAAGCAATTTTATTTTTTTAGATGCCATGAAATTTATTTAGTCGCCATGGCGAGTATTTTATTTAAAGTAAAAAGGCCACAATTTGTATCCTGCTTATTTCAAAGCCGTCTTAACCATCTCAGAATTGTCCATCTCAGCACACTGATGAGATCGGCCATGGATTTACTGAAGGATGACAGGTCCCAGTTTCACCTATTTTTCATAAAAAAAGTAGAGTTTAAAAAAAAAAAAGTAATGCTGCCTGAATATCTTGGATGGCCTTTGGGGATTACATTATGACCTGTTAACATGTTTGCTGCCGATTACGAGCATACTCGTATTTGTGGTTTTAATATTTTAGCTAGTACGAGTATACTCGTAGCAAATAGAAGCTCAAGTTATAATTATGTCACATTACAAGCCAGGGTGAATAAATGTATAAATCAACAGTAGCAATTGTAGAGTGTTCTAGTAATGTGACATAATTATTACTCGAGCTTATATTTGCTCCGAGTATACTCATACTAGTTAAAATATGAAAACTGTATACTCGTAATCAGCAGCGAACGTGTTAAAGACAATCTTGTTTTGAACATTTCTCATATAGTCTCCTTTACATTTATATGATTTTTTTTTCTTTCTCATTTCACACGAAATTACACACATTATATTAGTTACTATGTGACACTAACATTATTTTTATGAACAACAAAAGTGATGTTTAATTATTTCAGCCACTGACAGAAGGCTATGTGGGAATTGTTCTTCCTGTGTTGCATGACTTTGACCGAGAAATGTCAAAACTGCTGTCAGAAGAAGACTATCAGAAAGTTTTAGCAGAACGCAGAGCAGCCACATAGTGACAACTAAACAGCATTAAGTGTGTCCTTAGAACTGTACAGCTACATAGTGACAACTAAACAACATTAAGTGTGTCCTTAGAACTGTACAGCTACATAGTGACAACTAAACAGCATTAAGTGTGTCCTTAGAACTGTACAACAGCTACATAGTGGACACATTCAACTGCACTGAATGTGGAAGTCCTTAGTCAGGGAGGCCCGGGGCAGTTTCCCCTTTTGTCCCCTTATACATCTGGCACTAGGTACAGGTAGGACGGGGGGGTCTTGAGGACCTCCCCAGAATATCTTTTAATCTAATACGCTTAGAAGCGATTTCCTGGCACCTCAGAGTAACTTATTAGACCATATTTACAAGAAAAATGTTATTTGCCCAAAAATTAGGGGGAGGGAGGGTGGTGTGCATTGGGTGCACCCCCATGGAGCCACGCCTGAAAGGTGAATGATACTTCAACCCGGTGAATCCCCACTGTACACATGCCTTGCCTGGACTCGTGTACCTCCAATCCCAAAACATTAAGCTTTACTCATTTTGTTTGTGTAATCACCAGCTAATCCCACCCACTTGAGACCAACTTTGTCATTGAATGTGTTGTCATTTTAATGTAATTATTTACTTGAATAAAATTGAATGGCAGTCTAAATTTTACATTTATTGCTGGATCATACGAAATACAGTGCTGAAAGTTTAAATATAATTACATGATTGTTTTCTTCAGTTTTGTAACATTACCGTCAAAGTAACAGTTGTTTATGTTCACTAGCATGAAATTGATCCCAAATAAACTTTCTAGTCCAGTACTAGTGCAAATCTGTAAAATAAACCGACACTATAACTTTGGTTTCACATGAACTAATTGTTATATAAAAAGAGAAAACAAATTTAGTGGCATAAATAATTTATTGTAGTTAAAATAACATTTGAAATTAATATCGTTTATTGAAAAATAATTAATATTAAAACCTTAATTGCCTTAAATGTTTATTAAAGCTACCTTCCTCGACATAATAAATCTGAAGGGAAAGAAAAAAACCCACCACCTTTACCGTTATGAATATTAATTCGCTTGGATCACCAGCTTGTATGTTATTTTGATACAACACAGAATCATCTTGTAATACATTTCTTCACCAATATACAGGCCCGGGTGAGGGACGCTAATGAGAGCTCGGCCCCCCTTTTTTTGCCAGTTTTTATTTCGGGTAAAGATTTACGGTTTCGCACAACACATTTTACACATCAATAATAATTAACCACCTTACTTTGAAAAATGAGCCCTCCACTCCACTTTGAAAATCCGTCCTACGGGCCAAAGTATGTTCCAAAAATTGTGGACGACCAAATTACGTCAACAATGCGTGTTGCTTGACAACGACGTTAACAACAATAACGATGGCTTCAGTTTGTATTGGTCCAATTACTAAATTGAAACGCCCGAGCAAAGTTGCAACAGGATTTTTTATAGACTATTTTCCGTTCCAACTAGTGGTCCGAAACTGGTTCATCAAAGGCCGTTGTATGTGCTGTCCTGTCTGTGGGACAGTGCGTATAAAAGACCTCTTGCTACTTATCGGAAAGAGTACCATATGTGGCGGCAGAGGGTTTCCTCTAAATAAATATGTCAGAATTACCATTATGACTGACATCAAATAGCCGATGATAAGATAAAAAATAAACGTGCTCTAGAGGCGTCGTTAAATAAAACAAACTTTACTTTTTACTAATAATATCTAAAATGTAATTTTAATGCATTAAATTATTCAGATGAAGTGTTAACAACAGGCAATTATTAAATCCTTGTTTGTTTATCGTAATAAAAAAAAAGATTTTACTGCGTTAATCAGAGCGAATCCCAAAGTTTTAAGAGTTCTTGAAAGAACGTGTTAAGAAAGTGTTTAGTTCAAATTTATTTGAAAGTTAGTATCAGAGAAGTGTTCAAATTAAAATATAATTATAGTGTGTGTGGGGGGGGGGGGGGGTGTAGGTTAAAACAAAATGACATTTTTTCTGGCCT
>JAULBS010159246.1:0-11688 GCA_032355785.1 Symmetromphalus regularis | reverse complement strand
AAAAGTCCATATATAATGACCCTACCGGGATTATATCATGTCAAACTGGCCACGATAGTGCCGTGGTTACGCCATGGGACTCACGACTGGTAGGTACTAGGACCAAATCTCAGCCGAGGTATTGGATTTTTAATCTCAATATCGGCTCAAACCCAGAATGGGTGCTCCGAACGGTTCATTTCGTAGGTGTACACCGTATTTATATAATTGCTTAGTGGTCCATAGATCAAATGGTAGCGTGTCCGCCTGTGAACCGGTCGGTCGTCGGATCGATCTTTATCAGTGGACCCATCTGCAGAATGTTTTTTTTTCCTTTTTAACGAGTCGCCCACAACTGGTTCATCAAAGACCGAGGTATCTGCATCATCATCATCATCATCGTCATCATCATAATCAACACCGCCATACTCCATCACATCATCATCACCATCACCTTCACAATTAGCATCATCATTATCATCAACATCATCATCATCATTATCATCACCATCACCATCATCATCATCATCATTAGCATCACCATCACCATCATCATCATCATCATCATTACATCATCATTATCATCACCATCATCATCATCATCACCATCATCATCATTATCATCACCATCATCAGCATTATCATCACAATCACCATCATCAGCATTATCATCATCATTATCATCACCATCATCATCATTATCATCACCATCATTATCACCATCATCATCACCATCATCATCATTATCATCGCCATCATCATCATCATCACCACCACCATCATCATCATCATCACCATCATCATTACCATCATCATCACCATCATCATCATTATCATTACCATCATCATCATTATCATCACCATCATCATCATTATCATCACCATCATCATCATTAGCATAATCACCACTACCATCATCATCACCATCATCATCATCACCATCATCAACGCCATCAGCATCATTTCCTCCTCCTCATAATTACCTTCGCCATTTTGTTTTTCCTATTAATAATTAACTACACAGTATCCACGCTTCACTTGAAAACTTGAATGGAAACAGACGATCCACGACAGCTAGGCGTAGTGATATTCATATAGATATTAATGGCTGCTAACATATCGCTGAACTGATAATTCTGAAAGAGGCCTGTTAAAGAATATCCCCAGCGGAACGCCTATCGGATACAATACAATACAATTATACAACGCTTTACAGATCTACATATTTTTTATGAAAATATCATTTTATTTATGATACCATTTTATTCCCATGTTATTCTTTGTGCAATAATATAATTATCAGGAAAATGTTTGAGTCCATTACTGTTTAACTGTTAAAGAAACGAGTCTAAAACACTGAGAAGAGTGATGATTGCGGCGATGGCGATGATGGTGGTGAATCTTGGTGAATATATCACAACTGAATTGTTTGAACATATGGTCGTTCAGTATGTTAGGACTGGCGACATATTTAATATGCACATCTTCAGAATATTCACTTTCAAGTCGTTATTACTAAACGTATAATGTTTACTAGGGAAGTAAATCCAGGGTTGGATTCTTATCAGCTCAAAAGGTAAAAGCAATCCATAACAGTCCTAGACCTTTTGGCTACAAGTGGATTCATTGGTGTGTTTTTGTTTTGTTCCATGCAATAGTCCTTACCTAGTATATCAAAGGCTATAATATATACTGTCCCGTATTTGGGAAGGTGCATATAAAAGATATTTTTCTTTCACATTTTTTTGCAGGTTAAAGTATACATCCGGGTCGTTTTTCTCAAAGTTGGGGAAATCAACACACTCAAAGAAAAATATGCAGCAGACGTCTTCCTACAGGCAAGATGGCGGCAGCCTGAAGTTCATACGATGCGAGTAAGACTAATTCTACAGACAGTACATTTGAAAAATCTTTATTCTTTATACTATATGTAAAGTTTGTTTTATTTAACGACGCCTCTAGAGCACATTGATTTTTATCTTATCATCGGCTGTTGGACGTCAATTATATGGTCATTCTGATATTGATTTTAGAGGAAACCCGCTGCCGCCACATAGCCTACTCTTTCCGATAAGCAGCAAGGGGTCTTTTATATACACCATTCCACAGACAGAACAGCTCATACCACGGCCTTTGATGGACCAGTTGTGGACCACGTGGTTGGAACGGAAAATAGCCCAAACTGCAAATGGGTCTACTGAGAAGGATCGATCCGACGACCGATCGGTTAACAGGCGGATACTACCGTTTGAACTACACCCCGCTCCTCCAGCCACTCTTAATTCATACGCTTAAAATAGCTATCTGGGAGAGGATTTCAATACTATGTAGTTATTTTAATGATGAATTATTACGCCAGTTAGCACTAATAACTGGAAAGTGTGTTTCATATTTTCTAAGTGAGAAATATTATACATTGGTTTAACAAGAAATTCCACTGGGTCGCTCTGACCGTTATGACCAACAAGCTTGTCTGTACTCGATATGACGTCATTATAATTTTGTAAAAGTGGAAATGACTTTACTAAAACAAGAAAATGTATAATGTTACGTCATCTATAAAGTTATAGGATAGCGTTTCTAAATCTAAACTGTTGCGCAATTAGAAAGTTTAAAAGAGTACAATGATTAAAATTTTATGCGTAATAAATAGATAATCAAACTCGTTACCATTTATTATCAAATGTATGTCCCTTGTGAAATCATGTTATTTTTTACTCTCTAAAGCTCGTGACAAAACAAAAAAATGATTTCACTCGGGACACAAATTTGATAATAAATGGCATCTCGTTCAATATCCTATTTCCCATATGCATGTATGCTGGCAGCGACCCCCGTTCATCTGTCACACAGTTTGTACAAATAGAAGAATATCGATAATTGACAACGAGCCGTTGTAAACCATTTGTGCTTGGGTGTGTTGAGGTGTTACGGCCAATTTCTTTTTTACCTGTGTTTCCTATTACATTCCAACAAAACAATAGGGTCGGTAGATCGGTGGATTTTAAAAAAAGAATTAATTAACATAATAATAATAATGGTCATGTTTAGAGTTTATCATACATTTATTATAAAGGCAGTATAAAAGGCTAAATCTAGAGATATGACAGTATTTGTTAGTGACACCAAATATTATTGATAAAAGTTGTTGAAGTGGTATATGGTACCACAACTTCTTCCCAACACATCTTACACTTAATATGACTAGAAATTTGGATTCCCCATTGTCTGATTAGTTTAAATACCAAATTTGAAAGCTCTGTGATAATTATTACAACTTTTATGAAGTTTGGAAAATGATAATCAAAAGTGTTGCGGAAATTCACATTAAAAACATGCCACAAATCTGTAAAAAAACACAAAATTTCAAACTTCTGCCAAAATTTGAAAAATCACCCGATTAAGCTAAAATGTTCAGGATATCATTTTTTTAATGGATATTTTGACATATATATTTTTTTTACCCAATTCTAAGTTGGAGTGGTGGAAAATTGTCAGAAAATCTGTTGATTTGACATGGAATGACCCAGCGGTAGATTTTGTTTTTAAGCGGGAGATTGGGCTAAATTTGAATACCCGATCGGGAGGTCGGGAGAGGTAGTTAAAATCGGGAGGCTCCCGCCCCAATCGGGAGACTTGACAGGTAT
The DNA here is from genome assembly GCA_032355785.1 of Symmetromphalus regularis. Classification (NCBI taxonomy): domain Eukaryota; kingdom Metazoa; phylum Mollusca; class Gastropoda; order Neomphalida; family Neomphalidae; genus Symmetromphalus; species Symmetromphalus regularis. The sequence continues at coordinate 8,062 of JAULBS010159246.1, read as the reverse complement.
GATTTTGGAACTGTGGCCTTAATATTGAATAAACTTGTTGTTTTTACATAGTGCATCAATGTTTATATTTGCTGGTCAATGATAATAGCAATTGTTATTCAGTGAGCTGTAACTATTATATTTGCTCCAGAATAAATTCTGAAATATTTATCCATTGATATATATAGCTATTACATTTGTTGCAGAATGACTATTGGGATATTTATCCAATAAGATATAGCTATTATATTTTCTACAGAATAAAGATGGAGATGTTTATATATTTAATACAGCTACTTTATACCCCACCCGACCACGTTGTCATGGTGTATTTTGGTGAAAGTGTAGGTGTATTCACCGATTCATCTACACGTTTCAATTACAAATGTAGGAGTATTTCTTACAGTACGTATTTAACACTACTTATTACATACAGACATTACATTAACATACTTAACATTATATCATTATGACAATACATAGAAATACATAGCAATCATTGCCAAAAAAAATAACTTTTGAAGATTTGAACTACCGTGCATCAACCAGCTCATTTTCCTACTGCGCTCAACAAACGAGTTGGTAAAATGTGGATTTAAACTTGTAGTCAATCCTTCTTTTTTTAGAGAGTAACACAAATTAGGGAAACTAATGTAATTTAACAATGTAATTATTTTCTGTATCTTTCTATATGATACTATCTAGCACGTGCACGTGAAACACAATTATTCAAGGGCGTGCCTGGGCCTTTTGTGGTTATACGCACAGTATTGAGCACCGAAGTTTCGAACCTACTAGGGGTGTCTGGGGACATGCCCCCACCCCCTCCTCTTAAACATTTTGAACTCCTACACGTTGTTAGGCATCGTCGGTTACCCAGCTATGGCATTACGTTTCACTACATCTATAATACATTCTTTGCATAACTGTAATTTTTCGATTTTCAAAACCCAACGTACGCACGTGTTTTAGTGCGTGTGCCCATGCACGCCCCTGTTATTTATTAATTTACATGTATAAGTGTGGGTATAACTATTACATATTTGCTGCAGAATAACGACGGAAAGGAGGAGCAATGGAACCCGCAGCTGGAGATCGAGAACGTGCTAGGAGACGCTAAGGAGGAGGAGTGGAAGTACACGGACAAGGGTCCAGATGGCACAACCAGGGTGTTTGAGTGTCAGCGCATCAAGGGAGTGTTTGTCGAAAACTTGGAGCTCGAACACTTTCCCTTTGATACACAGGTGTTTAGTCTGTTCTATAAATGTTGCAGAAAGGCTATGAATTTTGTTTGTAATTCTTTTTATATTTTATGACTATTTTTATTATCGTATGTGCCTGATCATTATTAATTTTGCATTTGTGGTCAAATTATTCAATATCAGTCAATTTGTATCAGCAATTCGCTGCTTCAGAACCAAAAGGATGTAAGTTAGGGTTGGAGAAAAGGGCAAAAAACGGCTTCTCACCTAGACAGCATTTATCTTAAATGTGGGATAGCTTCAGAAACCTACTTACACCTATTATGCACCACATGCAGCTCTCTTAGGGGCATTCAGTGATACCAGAAAGTGTCAAACCGGGACTAACATCATTATGGTCCTGAATTAAAGAAAAATTAATGTGTGAAAGTAAAGTTTGTTTTATTTAACGACGCCTCTAGAGCACATTAATTTTTATCATCATCGGCTATTGGACGTCAATCATATGGTAATTCTGACATATTTATTTAGAGGCAACCCGCTGCCGCCACATAGGCTACTCTTTCCGATAAGCTGCAACGTGTCTTTTATATGCACTGTGCCACTGACAGGACAGCACATACCACAGCCTTTGATGAACCATTTGTGGACCACTGGTTGAACGGAAAATAGGTCCACTGAGAAGGATCTATCCGATGACCGAGCGGTTCACAGGAGGACACGCTAGCGTTTGAGCTACAGTAAATGTGTACACAGTTTAAACATGCATACATCTTATACAGTGTATGCCTTTAATGATTTAATTATGCCCAAATATTTTAATACACACAAGCAGCATTGAGTCGATTTTACATAGAAATATTAATTTTCACTCAAAGTTAAAATACGAAAGTTGGAGAAAATCATCAACAAAATTAACTTCATAACTAACAAATGTTCTAAATTGACAAATTGATCCTCACATGCGCTGAAACATGCTTATGTAATTTAGGAAGACGTGTCTGTACATTGTGTTTACTTCGAGCTATGCACGTCCATATCCATCTTAAGAAATAAAAAATGCAGTATTATACGAACATAAACAAAACATACCCATAGGCCCTCATAAATTAATTTTGTGTTTCGGGTCGTCCGCCCGCATTGATTTTCTATAAAATCTTAGGCGCAAATCAGATTTGTTTCGATTTTTCAACAACTAGAACTTACAGTTATCACATCAACATTTTTTATCCTTTATATTTCAACCAGTTTACTTGGATATTTTGAAGAATGGGTTAAGTTTTCACGTCACTTCTATTACACCGGGGGTAATAGGTTGTTTCGCCCTTATTCCCGCTCACCGTGCGTCGTTTCGCATCGGATCATTTAGCCATAAATCCGGGTACAATTTTGTGGTATTTAAACTTGTGTTAAAAAGAAACATCATGTTGTGTCTTCCTGCCTCCCTCATTGATTTTAAAACTTTGTGGGACCCGAAACACAAAAATAATTGATCATGGCCATATGAAGAATAGTATATTTAAGCATTGTACAAAGAACGAGACATATTGTTTTCTGAAGATATATTGGGTTTAAATATTCTTAAAATATGTCATAATCGAATTAATAACCCCATGGTATTAAACAACAACAACAACAATATTTAAGCCATGTATGTTGTTAAAATCAAGAATGATTTTAATAAACAACTAATTTAATCCAATCAGGATCTTTCTTTAACCATCTCCTCGGAGCTGTCGGAAGCGGAAGTGGAGTTGCTGGAGGATGAAGAGGAGTTGAGTAGCGTAAATAAGCAGAGTTTCGTGGACGAGCAGGAGTGGGCGCTGTACGAACACGTGGAGATGTTTCCCAGGGCGTTTGTTAAAGAATACACCAGCTCCAAGGAACGACACCCCACTATGCTAGCCAGCTGCCATGCCGCTAGAAGACCAGGATTCTTCATATGGAATATATTCTTAATTATGGTCAGTTTACCCCTGCCCCCCCCTCCCCCACACACACACATAGACACACACACACGCATATATAAACCTGTATAATATAAATATGTATATATATATAAATGTGTGTATATATATATATGTGTGTGTGTGTGTGTGTGTGTGTGTATGTGTGTGTGTGTGTGTGTGTGTGTGTGTGTGTGTGTGTGTGTGTGTGTTTACGACAATAACATCATATGATAACATTAAAATCAAATCGCCAAATTTTCCGGTCCCGTGACACAACAATGGCGGCGTTGCAGCAAATAATGGGATTTATTGGGAACTAAATCGCGGTACGACCATATATAGTGGGAAGAATTTTTTTTTGTTCAGACCTTATTTTTGTTGAAAAATGTTGGCCGATTGTCGCGTTGGTCAGGTGGCCGTTCTATAGTAGTCAAATAAACAAAGAAATGCGTTGAGGGGTCAGGCTTGCCGCTATGGGAAGGGGGCCGTTATATAGAGGTGCCAGTTAGATCAAGTTAGACTGTGTTTGTGTCTGTGTATAATTATATATAAACTCTTCCCCTATTTTTAGGTATACCTACTAATCGAGGTTGACAGACACCATCTTGAATATATGTAATCTTGAAATGACAACATTGTTATCTAGTTCTAGAGCGTATCTCTGCACAATATAAGTTATGAGGGCTATATTAGCAAATGAATCACTGTCTATATTATTATTATGTCAGCTAATTGTGCATATTTCATTTTCTTGACCACCCTATTCTCGCTTTAGTTGTAATCTGGTTCAACGACATAAGCGTACTTGAACATTTCTCTGATTTGTTTATTTCAGATGCTCATCACAATATTAGCCTTTGCAACGTTCGCAGTGAACATCAAACACACACAGAACCGTTTGCAGTTGTCTTTCACTCTGGTGCTAACAGGTGTCGCTTTCAAATTTGTCGTCAACCAATCACTGCCTCGTATTTCATATTTAACATATATGGTAAGTGCTAATAAATGTCAATAGACAGGACTCCGTGGTGTGGTGTGGTGTAGTCGTTATGATACTAAAGTACTGTCGGAAATAGAATAAAAAAGATTTTTGGTGATTATTTTTTTCATATTAAACTGACAAGTAAATATTTTATAAATATATATTTAATGGCACTTTACCTAATTTAACATTTACTTATTTACGCTCTAGTTGATGTGAAAGGTGGTGTTTACTCTTGAAATTACTAGAAAAGACTACTAGTATACACCATATTACAACAGCTGAGATTCGTAACCAGTACAGAACAGACCCCTAATAGACTTTCAATACAAAACATTCAGTTTGGTTATAACAAAGTGTGTTTGCCTTAGGCGTTATCGCTGATAGACACTAATAGACTTTCAATACAAAACATCCAGTTTGGTTATAACAAAGTGTGTTTGCCTTAGGCGTTATCGCTGATAGACACTCATAGACAATACACTGTGTATTTGAATGACGGATAATTAAATATACTGAAAATGTAATTATTAATATGATTGCATGAACTCGTATCGATAATATAACTATTTGATTTGTCCATATGCAGTGTTGGCTATTGTTCGTTCCATCCATTAGCAACAACTGGTTCATCAAATGTAGTGGTATGTGTTGTCCTGTCTGTAAGAAAGAGGATATAAAAGACCCTTCGCTGCTTATCGGAACGAGTATCCTATGTGACGGAAGCGAATTTTCTCTAAAAGAAATATGTTAGAATGACCATATGTTCGACGATAAGATAAAACTCAGTGTGCTCTAGAGGCGTCGTTCAAAAAAATTACTTTTTACTTTAGAACTTTTTATCGTATCTCATACAGAAATATATACAATTTCCATTCAATAGCTGTGTAAATTATTTAATTCATGTAAATGGTCGTTTATATTTAGCGACATGTCTCTATGTACGCTGGAATGGGGTGGAGAGGAAGTGGGTGGGATGGTAAAAGGAGTGGAGTTAAGGCCAGTACACGAATTTGCATAAAACATTAAAATGTTGACATTTTATGCATACTAATTTGGGAGGAGGGATGTAGGATGGTGATGTCTGGTTGGTTGTATTTATTTTAGTGCTTATATCCAATTAAGGTTTAAACACGTTGTCCTGGGCACACATCTAAGCTGGTTGTGCTATCTGTCTAGGATATCTGTGCTATAGTATTAGTAGGAGACACGAAACCCGCTGCCACCACACTAATGCGGCTATTCTTATTGATAAGCAGCAAGGGATCTTTTATATGTTTAAATGTTCCCCAAATATGCGATTCAATCATGTTTTGCAATTTTCATTACAACAATCCTATAATTATAATTATGTATAATGCAACATTTTGTAAAACATTTATACATGTATGCATATTTATATGTGACATTTGGGAAATATGCAATGTACATAATGAAACATTTTCTAAATTGTCTGGAGTTATATATATATATATATATAACGCTGACCAAATGATATACGTATGTGCATTATCTAAATAAGGCATCATTTAGAAAATTGTCTGCAGATGAAATGTACTTGATAATATTTAGGACATGATATGCATGTACTCTAGCGATAAAAGCCGATGTTACACAACGACGTCCTCAGTGGACAATCCGGAACTTGACGAGCGACAGACATGACATAAAGTAATCCTTAAGTTGACCTTGTGTACATTTAATCAGCGATAATGGTATGGATTGTCTTCAAAATAATTAATTTTCTATTATAATTATTACAGTTTAAAGACGTCTCATTGGTCAAGCCGTTAGCAACAAGGTTTGTTCATTTTTCGATGAACGTAAAATGACGTCATGGAACTTCATTTTAACAGCTGTGTTTACAAACTATATTTAGACTGAGGAATAATATTACGTCATAAACTATTATTTTGCAACACTTTCCAAAAATAAATGAAAATAAAATATGAACAAGTTTGTGTAATTAATGAAAATGCATGTCCCAAATTTATTTATAAGGAATGTCTCTTATTTCTTTTAGATTCATCGGGGTATGAACAAAAAAGTCCATCAGCAAACGTTGTAAATCGGCGAAGCTTTCTAACATACTATGTTTTAGCTGTTTTTTATATTTAATTTTATTTTTTAAAGTGTAAATATAGAAACTATTGAAATAATGAAATAACGAACCAACAAATGACTAAATAAATCTGGCTGCCTGGCTGCATGTCTGTCTGTCTGTCTGTCTGTCCTAGCTAAGGGTTGTTTATATGCCCTTTTCGACAGACAGGACAGCACATGCCACAACCTTTCATAAACCATTTGTGAACAACTGGTCAATGCGAATGGTGTAGCCTTACACGCTGAGGTTTGTGGGACACTCACTTTGTGTTGGAGCCGGTATAGAGATTAAAAATCCCATCATTCGTCGGAGATTTGATTCATGTATCTACCAGCCATGAGTCTGACATCTTAAGGACAGATTTGATTCCAGTACCTTCCAGCCGTCAGTCCAACTTAACCACTGTTCCACTGGGACCGGTTCCTCCCCGTTATGGTGAAACATCTCTATAATGACAGAATTTGTATTGTTTTAAAAATTATTCATTTAAATGTTAATAACTATGGGAAAAAACCTACCTACAGTGATACAGATCTCACTGTATGCACTTCCATGGCCATCACCAAACCCAGACTTATTCGTCATCAAATACGCATTACACATCACTAGGAAAACGTTATTTTTAATAACATCCAATAGGTTTGCCAGCTTAATCGCATCATTCAAGAGGGATGGACTCTATAACCCAAACTGCTGTGGGATGTTTAAGTCATAGACTGCCATGACTGATTCATGTGTGACTTTTGGGGTTAAGCTGTTGGACTTACGGCTGGAATAAAAAAAACTCAGACGTGGCATGGGATTTTTAATCTCGATACCGGTTTCAGCCTATGTGGCGGTGACAGGTTTCCTCTAAAGACCATGAGTCACAAAAACACAATGTGCTGAGGTGTCCTTGAACAACCAATCCATTCCTCTCCTACCATCATTAATCTCTGTCCTGGACTGTCAGCTCAGAAAACTGAGTTGTGTGCCCAGACAGCATGCTTGAACCTGTTTGGAATATAGACACGTAAATAAGTACAACCAAACACAACTGTCTTTATACATACTCTTATTTCAGGACAAATACATCCTATCGTCTATGGTCTACATAGTGCTGGTGTGTGTGCGTGTGCGTGTGTGTGTGAGTGTGTGCGTGTGTGTGTGTGTATGTGTGACACTCGGTGGCAGGCAAGCTGTCTTTATATATACACTTATTTCAGGACAAATACATCCTGTCGTCTATGGTCTACATAGTGCTGGTGTGTGTGTGGCACTCGGTGGCAGGCAAGCTATACGAACTGGAACACGAGGACTACGCAAGACAGCTGGACTGGAAAGCGCTCTTAGTATTCATGTCTGTGTATGTAACCAGTCATCTACTGTTCTCATTCTGGATATACAAAGACGTAAGTGGGTTCGTAATACATGTGTTTCGATATTTTATATTTTCTTCTCACCGACAACACTGACTTTGATATGTAATTAGTGTGACACTTTTATATACTCTTCTCACAGACAACACTCACTTTGATATGTAAGTAGTGTGAAACTTTTATATACTCTTCTCACAGACAACACTCATTTTGATATGTAAGTATTGTGACACTTTTATATACTCTTCTCACAGACAGCACTCATTTTGATATGTAAGTAGTGTGACACTTTTATATACTCTTCTCACCGACAACACTCATTTTGATATGCAAGTAGTGTGACACTTTTATATACTCTTCTCACGGACAACACTCATTTTGATATGTAAGTAGTGTGACACTTTTATATGCTCTTCTCACAGACAACACTCACTTTGATATGTAAGTAGTGTGACACTTTTATATACTCTTCTCACCGACAACACTCA
>JAULBS010159224.1:0-11689 GCA_032355785.1 Symmetromphalus regularis | reverse complement strand
CATACCCTCACACACACACACACACACACACACACACACACACACACACACACATACACACACACACACACACACACATAGCTATTAGGTCATGCCATGGTTAAATCATTATAACATATACACACACAAACCCATTCACACACACATACTCTCTCTCACACACACATACACACTAAATAGCTATTGAGAGGTAATGCTATGCTTAAGTCATTATGATGTTGGTTTAGGTGTCCGGAATCTTTATAACCGGTCTGTGAACATTATAATTTTAATAATAATTTAAAGAAATATATCAACAGTATTATAAATAATTATACACTTACCGCTCAATGCAAACCGTAACCAAAGTTAGGACTGACGAATATAGGGCTCCAACAAGAACAGTTCTCTGTATTTTACACATTATGACTCCAAGCAGCCAGCCTTTGTTTAACATGAACAGGACAATCTCTGGTATACCAAAAACCATGATCAGTGAATCTGCCACTGCTAAGTTCAGTATAAGCAAATTGGTGACAGATTTTCTCATCTTTTTATCTGCAAGGACGATGTATATGACCATTAGGTTACCTGCGATACCAATGATTCCCACCACAAAGAAAAGTGAAGCAAACAATGTTACATATCCAACTGAAACAATTGGAAGATTATTTTCCAGATTGTTTGATATGTTGGAATAGTTTTGTTCGGACGATACGTTCCACTGACGAATATCCACATATATGATTTCTTTCACCATCTGAATAGAGTCTTCATTAGACATCGTTGTCTTTTTTTAACTACTGTCTTAGTATATTCTTCTTCAATGTTTCCTTGATGTAGCCTTTAAATATATCTGATGACTATCAGTAACATTCAAATAAATATTCTTATAGCCGTGTACAGCCTTGTGAAACTCAAACTTCTCCTTGTACTTCAACTGTCGGGATATTCTTATAGCCGTGTACAGCCTTGTGAAACTCAAACTTTTCCTTCTTGTAATTCAACTGTAGGCAATTTATACTAATCAATATTATTAAAATCCAGATAACAATTAAAAATAAATATCGTTATAATAGTTTACTGCTTTATGAAACCTATACACACGCGTTTCATTCTTTACATGCGACCTTAATGTAGTGTTAGACAACTGTCAAATATCACTAATATCCAAATACCACTAGCATCCAAATAATAAGAACTATCAATATAACCGTTTAGAAAACAGTGAAGCAAAGATTAAAACTATTCCCTTTTCATCGTTTTCTTGATGCTTATTCCTTCAACAACTGACGAACATGACATCCAAATAATAATAATAATAAACTTTCATACAGTCCTTTACGAGTTTATAAAACTCAAAGTTTTCCTGTTTACAATTATGGAGTAAACGTCTTAAAATGCAACTGTTTAATACCGCTCACATCCAAATAATAAATGTCCGTATAAAAGTGTACAGCTTTATTGAGCAAATACTGAAACTTTTACTTTCTCACTAATGTCATGAAGCATACTTCTGTCAAATATCCAAACAATAAGAGGTAACATTCATATGGAAGTTTACAGGTTTATGAAACCAATACTTAAATGTTTGTTTTCACTTATATATCGATGTAAAGATCAATAACTAGCGAATATTACTAACATCCAAATAATATTAACTATTCAACTGTTATCACTATCATCTCGATGAAAACAATAAATGATGAATATCATTAACATTCATATAATAAATCTCTATCTTGGTGTAAATTTCAAGTATTACTAACATCCAAATAATATTAACTATTCAACTGTTATCGCTATCATCTCGATGAAAACAATAAATGACGAATATCATTAACATTCATATAATATATCTATGTCTTGGTGTAAACTTCAAGTATTACTAACATCCAAATAATATTAACTAATCAACCGTGTATCGCTATTATCTCGATGACAACGTAATAACTAACGAATAATACTAATATCCAAATAATAGCTGTTCGTGCAATTATTTACTATGAAGAAAAACAAACACGCAAACTGAGTGAAATGAACGCTTGAGCAGATAGTCAATCGTCTACCTGTGCAAACGAATTGACAAATATTCCTCTATTTCTAATTGATACTCCGTAGATACAAACTGACAAGAAAACATTAGATAGTTTGTAGATAAGAATTCACAATCATCTATCACCAAGTATTTCGTAGTTATGTTCAGATCCTGAAAACACGTTCTAAATTAAGATCTATCCTTTCCATAATTGTTACAATGGCAAGTTGACACAGCAACAGCATTGGTAGAATATATCAATTCAACAGCGACTGTCCAGCCTCCACTGGTCGTGGTTCTGTCGATCCAGCCAATATTATGTCGTCCAACTTGCCGATATGTAGGCAGGAAATCGGGAGAGTCTGAATCCGCCCAGTCGGTAGACAGCCAGTCTCTCAGATCCGCCAGACGTTCTTGAAGAACTTGATGACGAGCTGCTCTGTTCAACAGGTGACGTTATTACAATCAATACGTTTTTACGAGATGCGGCTATAGTTGTTTTGTTTTGTTTAAAAAGAACTAGAGCACATTGATTTTGTAATCATTGGCTGTCGGATTTCAAACATTCTGTAATTATGACGCCTTGTCTTAGAAGGAAACCCTCAACTGGTTTATCAAAGGCCGTGGTATGTGTTGTCCTGTCTGTGATACGGTACAGATAAAATACCACTTGCTGCTTATCGGAAAAAGTGGCCTATGTGGCGCAGCGGGTTTCCTCTAAATAAATATGTCAGAATGACCATATGTTTAACGTCCAATAGCCGATGATAAGATACAAATCAATGTGTTCTAGAGAAGTCGTTTAATAAAACAAACTTTATCTTATTTTTCAAACGAAAACCGCTACATTTCCCCACGCAAGAGATTTTGTATATGTACTTTCCCAAAGAAAGCATATACCATGGCATTTGATATACCAATCAACGGGAAACACTCTACCTGTTAAGCAAGATTCAGCTTTGTATAGAAATAAAACAGGACAAAATAAATTACACCTCAACAACTAAAGTATTTAAAATGAATAATACTATATAAGTATTATAAACAAATAAAATAAAAATAAACACACACCAGGAACGGAATACCTAAACAGCAAGATTTACAAATAGCATATCATACACACTTCTAGAATCCAAAAGCCCTAACGACATGCTATTGTAATTTATTTTTAAAATAATGCTATTACATAAGACGAAGTTCAAGAGAAGTGAAACAAGATCGTAAATTACTGTACTCATGAGAAAGAAGACAGAAAAGAACAGTGTATAATTATAACAGCATTCAACACACTGTTTATTCCGTAGTATTACACATGCAGTGTTTTATGACATTGTCATCAGAGTAAACCTGGTACTCCCACATAGACTATGCTTTCGTATTAGCTACAAGGGATCTCTTCATATGTCCTTTCCAACAGACAGCACAACACATATTACAGCCTTTGATAAATCAATCAATTGTGGACCACATGTCAGTGTAAGTGGTGTACACCTACCTATCGATCTGACACATTCTGGGAACCCTTTGTGTTGTTTCTCTTTGTAGCACATGGTCCATAACTGCCATAACAAGACTGGGGTATGTCCTTTAATTCTTGGGAAATGGATTGGTTGTTTCTTTAGCGACCCCCCCCCTCCTCCCCCACACACAGCACAACAAATAAACATCGGCTATTGGGGGTCATACAGTGGATAAATATATATATATTTTTAAATGTTTTAATTAGCGTAAGGAGCTTATATATTTTAGTATGTACAACTGAAATATAAATATACATGATAATGGAATACATATCATTATGATTAAAATCAAAGTCAATTATAATAAATAACACTATGATAAAAATAAATCAGTGAATTAAGATTGGTAAATAAATGTATGATAAAATTGAGTTTATTTTAAAAACTTAATGGATTGTGGATGGAACCTAAAAGATGCTACAACACCCTCACCACCAACAACATTTGTTCTAACTGGTGCAAGGTGAGGAAACTTCACCAAAATATGACGCACCGTCAATCCTTAATGTCTGGGAAAACGCATTTATTTATTTACCCCCCCCACCCCCCACCCCACCAGCACGATAGTAAACACGGCGCAGAAAATCATCCATTACTGCAAAACGAAAAAAACAGCCTATGTAGGATGAAGCGGGGTTCTTATGAAGACTGCGATTCTCAAAGACCTAATAGCAGAAAATCCTCAGGGGTCGTTAAATAATAATACTTATTAATAACACCGCTGGGGTGTGGTCAAACAAACCATCATGTATTTTGTACCTACGACACTAAGTCGACTTGCTTTTAACAAGCTATACCCAGAGATAACAATAAAAGCTGTGGAATGCGATGTCTGGCATTCGTTTCTTTCAAAGGTTCCTCTAATATTTGGCCCATCTTTGGCATACTTAACAAGAATCTTTACGTTTTGTGGTTGTTTGTAAAGTAAAGTTTGCTTTATTTAACCTCTCCTCTGGAGAACATTGTTTTTTTTATCATATAATCGGTTATCGGACATCAATAGTAAGGTCATTCTGACATAGTTTTAGAGGAAACCTGCTACCCCACGTAGGAATAATCCTTCTGATAAGCAGCAATGCAATGCACTGTCCCACATACAAGACCGCACATGCCACGGCCTTTGATGAACCAATTGTGGACCACTGGTTGGAACGGAAAATATCCCAAACTGCAAATGGGTCCACTGAGAAGGATCGATCTTTGGTGATTTATTTAACGACACCACTAGATAACACTGATTTATTAATCATCATGTATTGGATGTCAAACATATGGCTATTTTGAGCCGTAGCCAAGTGTGAGGTCTTAATCTATCTGTAATAATAATCTTGTGGTAATTTTCTGTCAGTAAGAATGACAATGAACTGTGTACAACTGACACAGTTAATCAATGGTACCATTTCTCAATGTTACTGTGCTATTCATGTCTTAGCGACCTTGCCAATTCCCTAAACACTAAGGCTAGATTTGTCTGTCACAGATTCCATGCTATAATTACATTTTGAATAATTTTCTTTCAGAGATTTTAGTAAGGACCAAATTCCGTTTTTAACAGCAGACAAAATGGACATACAGATTAATCGTTAAAATGAGAGCCTTGTCAATTATCCAAATGCCACTTTTCTTACTGTGCTAATGGAATAGAACATGCATATATCGGTTATTAGCACGAGTAACACACTTTGCGCTATTAAATGATTTTCTGACACTTAAAATGACACGTTTTAATATGCAATCAATCTTCTAGTCGCCGTGTTGTCTGTTTACATCAAAATAGATTACTTGTCAGATATATTACTCGAATGTTTTCAAACAAAATGGTCACAATCATTACCGCCGCCAATGTATCATCATCATGCAAAAAGGCATTTAAAAAGGTTAAGAAATAAAAATACAATTTTAAAAACATGACAGTATATACACTGTTCAAAATACGTAGGGTTTATCCACGGACGGATTTTTATGGGGGTAAATTAGGCAATTGCCCCGGGCCCCCTTGCCAGAGAGGGCCCCAGACTAAGGGTCTCTTTTATAAAATAATATAATAATTATAAAAGTAGTTATATTTTAGTTCATTTGTTTTATTTGTCATATAATTTAATCTCTCTGTTGAGGGGCCCCCCAAACCTGAAGTGCTCCGGTCCCCACAATGTCTAAATGCTGTATCTAAAAACAGAATAGGATAGCAATAGATGTGATGAAAATACCATGAACATTTTATATAAGGATATTGACGTATGACTGAACTAGACAAAGATAAGCAGTACGAGTAGTTTGCACTTCTTCAGACACAACACCACACACTACGGCCAAAAAGAATAATACCTTAAATGAGTCTTCTCAAGGGGATCAATTCAAAGACACATTGCACCTCAGTTGCGTGACTTGCGTAACACTCCGCTCGAATAAAAAAATTAAAACCCATCTAAGTAGTGAGGCACCTCAATGACGTGTACATTGCAAAACGTTGATCAACAGATCATTCATAATTTGGTTTTCTTATTGATCTTCAATCTCATTTCACATGAGAGTGTAATTACTTGAGGTCATCAATAATCACTAGACTTGCGTTCAAGGCATGCTAGCCTTCGCGGGTATTGACTGGTAACGCACACTAACACTGAATTTAGCATGAAGCGCAAGAGCTATAATTCGCTTCACCGGAAGTGGAACATCAACACACCAGCGTTTTCCAGTTGAAAAATAAGTGATAAAAGGATAAACAACTGCCTTTCAAACCTTTTGCTACGTGTAAATGATACACAAACACATTTCACTTCCATAATTTGTTGGATTACATATGGTTACTACGGAAAGAAAAATCGTAACTGAAAAGAGGGGGGAAAAACGCTAATAAGTCATAAAAATCGTTTTGTTTTTCTCATATAAAACGTTTATATTCAGTATATCTTCTTGAAATTATGTATACAAATTTAACCTTTCGTTTAATTTTTAAACCCGTTTTTCTTTTTGTTCTACAGTCCTAGAAGGAAGGTTTTTATTAAAAACGACGGTGCCAATCTGACGTCCCATGAAGTGTAGTCTAAACGCAAGGGTCAAGGTCTCGGTCATTTGCAAATACCAGATTCACTTTTAGTTTCGAACCTTGATTTCCCTGGCCGACAATAGGTCGGAATAAACCGTTATTTACTACACGCTAATTGAGGTGTCTGCTTTTACTGAACTCTTGCGTGAACTATGGCGGACATTTAATACACGGAAGGGATATACGCTGACAAATGACGCAGCATCTTTCAAGAACACCTGATATCACTGATTTGAAAATGATTTATAACTGATTATACCGCTATTACATCTAGATCGCATCACACTATTCCACAGCTGGACAGTGGTGAAGAGAAAGGAGAACAAGAACTGTATTACTCTCAGACCATTGTACAATGGCATATGAGGAATATGTACAATATTTTCATAGTGACAAGATGGATTTTTTGCAGGAGTTAAAATAAATATAAATATATTAAACATAAAAGGGGTCGGTGTCAATTTATAAATTAAATTTAAAGAAACCATTAAACAAAGAGTTGTATAAACAAAATTTTAAATCTGATTTAATATTTGTTTATTTAACGAGCAATATTGGGGGGTCACGCTATGGTTACTTCATAACGTTTACCCTAACATATTATATACATTTTTCCAAACATATATACCAACGAATCAATGATATCGAAAAGGTATACACAATATATTAACTTGTAGCAAACTAAGACCATGATAAAACAAATGTTCTACTTGAAAACTGAAAAGAAAGAGTCAAAATCGATATACTTAAGTATATTCAGTCTTGTTAACTCCATTCTTATGACGTATACGTGTATTCATCTTGGCATTCAGTCGTTTGATCCATCTTGATCAGCATACATCAGCTCAAGAAACAGTCCTCTTAAGGTGCTGTGAGTCGTCGGATTGATCCCCATTTGTGCGATGTCAGTGGTCCACAAATGGATTAGAAACTGGTTTCTGCTATTAATTAAATCTAATAACCGCGGAATAAACAACGTGCTAAGGTGTTATACACAGTCTTGGTCAGGGGCGTTGGAGCCGGGGAAGTGGGGCTGGCAGTGAGCGGGCTGCAGCCCCCCTATAATTCCCATAAATACATTTTTCATCGGCAAATTCTGATGTTCAGAAACAGGAGCAGCCCCCTCCTCCCATATGAATTTCATTCCAACGCCCTGGTCTTATTATTAGCATATTAAAGACAGTGAAATGGGTTGTTCTGTTGATGGGGAAAATGAACATTATGGATTCTTACTTGCGTAGGATGCATGTAACTAATACCAGAAATCATGTCCTCTGGTAATTTTTTTCCCTGGGCTGAACATTAATCCCAGTTATACAGATACTGAGACGTTCCATTCTGCATATTACAAATTGTTTGCGAAACACAGTCTTTAATCGTACACGAAAAAACTGAATTAAATTTTAATCGCACACGAAAGAGTATTTAATCATACACGTAAAAACTCAACAAAGTTTCGTGTTAACAAACGCAAGCATGGTTCCATTTGTGTAGAATAATGCATTCCCCTTTTTACAAACATCTGATAGCCGATAATTTGAAGGTGGTCATTATGAGCAGGTTGCTGTGCCCTTTCCTGTTTTTCCAAGAGGTACTTATACACTATTCTAAACACTAGTTTTCAAGCGCGGGTGCAGAATTTCTGAAAGGGAGAGTCCAAATGTGATGGGCGAATAGAACTGGGGAACAAATGGTTAATTTTCACATCCTTCCACTCAGAATATGTAAAAAAAAGAAGAGAAAAGGGGATCCGGACTCCTGGATCCTCTCTAGATCCGCTACTGGTTTTGTTGTTCTATTCGGTGAAATGAGAAAGAAACATGTTTTAAACAACTCGCCATTAACAAAGATAATGATCTACATATTTAAACATTAAATACATGCCAATACGAGAAGGTCAACGCTAGTACAAGATCAAATCCAATTCAATTACTTTGATACCACCTCTTTCCTTATAATAACTGAAATTATAAGAGCTGTAATTGCTGAGTTCGTTTCAAGACCTGCATTCGTGTTTAATGATTCGGAATATAATGCATTTTGGATTCGTGTTTTCGTTTTTTTCAACTAATCTGTGACGTTCGGTTATTAAGTAATTATCCACACGTTTGATCAGCTATGTGGGTTACCCAAGAGAAAATAGCATACCGGCAGGATGTCAGTGACAGCTATAATTAAACATGCGGTTAATGCTTCCACAGCAGTGTGGCCACAACATGAACATTTTCTTTAGGTAAGAAATGTAAAATAAAATCCATAAATTGTAAATTAATAACAATCCCCTATGTTAATGTGTAATTGATAGATAACAACCAGGTAAGTAAAGCAGAACCTGTTCTATTATATTTACTAAACAGGCGCGAGTAGTGGCGGTGGGTTTGGGGATGGGGTGGTTAGTTGCACTTAGTGTCGTATTTATAACCAATTAAACGCACACTCTCACGGACACTAGACCTATTTAATTTCCAAACAAAGAATTAATTTTAAATATCAATATTTGATTTGTCTTTAGAAATACTTCATTCAACTACTTACATAATCACCACATCTCGTATATTATCAATATTTAAAAAAAAACAAAAAAAATTGAATTATGGTAACACACCATAAATCATAAACTCGAAATGGAATTCCCCATACTATGGTTCAGGTAAAACCTCTTGCGTAATATAATCTAAAGTAGATCTAGTATCACAAATGCCTGTAAGTTCCATTCGTAATCAATATTTAGAGCAGAAAACCCCTTAAATTCCGTGGGAATACGCCTTTAATATTTAATTGATAGATAGCAACTAGGTAAGAAAGGCAGCATATGTTCTGTTCGATTTGATAGAAAGACGCGAGTAGAAGTGGGATAGTTGGTTGTACTTATAACCAATTAACGTTCTAACATTACTTTCCTGGACATACAATTCAGCTCACTGCTAACTTAATAGGTTTTACAAACAAGACAGAACCATACAATTATTGGGTCGCGAACTGTCTAGCAGACAAATCGATGATCATTTGATGGTTAAAACAAAGACATCAATTACACAACACGTCTGTGCTCCAGTGGTTGGACATCGGACTCAAGCTGAAGACAGTGGTTGAAACATCGACGGAGGCTGGTTCACACTTGACTACATGTCAAAATTACCAAATGTTTGACATCCAATAGCCGACGATTGATAAATCAATGTGGTCTAGTGGTGTCGTTAAACAAACACAAATAATCTTCGAAACAGAATCCAAGGAATGGTTTAAGACATTCGCAATGACTTGCACTCATGAATCACTGTTAAAACTGTTAGTAGGAGACAATAAAGAAGTTGAAAAATCCGGTTAAATAAATTACAAACCATTAATGGTACACATAATTAGAATGTAATATAAAGAAATATGATTGCATTTAGTTAGTTGCTGACTTGCAAATTAATAACAATTGTCATTTTAAATAAAACAATGTTCCATTTTCTTTTCCGATTTAATAAGGTGAATGTATATGTTTACTTATAACTCAGCTCTTTTTAAAAGATGCGTTTATATGCCATCTAACACTATGGAACTGGATATTATTCATTTTAAAAAAAGGTCTGATTAAACTGGTCACAACGATAGCAGATATATAGTTATTTATCTATCGCTACCCCAAAAATGAAAAATACTAACAGAAGTGCAAAAAGGATTTATATATATGTTATTTACTAAACGCATTTTTTAATGAAAATTGTAACCTTGATGATATGGTAACATTGCTGATGCGGTAACCTTGATGATGTGTTGATATTGATGATGTGTTGACCTTGATGTGTTGACCTTGACGATGGGAGATTTACTTTACTGTTTTATGATGTTTAGGGAATAAATAAATGGGGTTAACTAAAAAGGAGGGATAATGAAATTAGGGGGCTCTGTCACTCTTGGGGTGACATGCAATATTAATGAAACAATAAATTGATAAATCAGTTTTTAAAGTAAATTATGGGTGAATACTATATGTATGTACTTTATTTATTCATTGTTTTCTTTCAGTGCAAGTTCAATGATGCAGGTGTGAGTTTTCCATATCCTTCAGTGGCAATTTATGTAATATTTGTTGGGATTTGCCTTTCGAATGCAGTCCATTCTGATTTGAAGAGGAAAGTGAATCTGCACTGTACAGGAAACATGATTCCTCCTGGAAATGTTTCAATCACCATTTATGTACAATATAATTTCATATATCATGTAATCCTTTTTCTCCTTTTAAATTTGATAACAAACTACTTTTTATTTTATTTATGTATATCTTTACTTTAGGTATATATACCTATATGCCATGTATCAGATTTGTTATAATTAATGATTAGAATACATCTGCTAAAATATATATACTGATTTTATCTTATAGAATCCTGAAGTAACTATAGTCTTACTGTGTTAAAGAACTCTTTTTCTTTGTTCCATATAATATTAATATATTCAGAAGTTATGCAATATTAAGAAAACAATAAATTGATAAATCAGTTTTTAAAGTAAATTATGGGTGAATACTATATATATGTACCTTATTATTTTATTTTGTTCAGTGCAAGCTGAATGCCTCAGGTGCGAGTTTTCCATATCCTCCAGTGGAAATTGATGTAATATTTGGTTGGGATTTGCCTTTAGGAGGCAAAGTCCATTCTGATTTGAAGAGGAAAGTGAAATGTTTCAATCACCATGCATGTACCAAAGTAAACTACTACATGAATCTACCGAAGTCGGGCAAATCCAGAAGCCAAGAATTGATTTGTCACTGAAAAGAAAAAAATATCTCAAAGGAAATGGAGCACTGCATTTGTGAAAAAAAAAACATAAATCAGCAGACAAATCATTCATGGTTCAGTGTGAATGGTGTAACCGCTGGTACCACTATTCAATTCAAAACCAAATGACATCACATTTACATGTGGACAGCCTAATTGCTCCTCAAAACCAGTCTTTAAGCTAAAAGGAATTGATGTTCAAAAAGTTGAAAACGAGCCAGTAAAAAAAATCAGAAATTGTAAATTTCAAGGAAAATAGAATTCTTGACAAGATCATGTTGTGCACCCACCAATGACCAGTCATGTTTCTCCATTTTATTCATTGATTTAAAACCAG
>JAULBS010159213.1:0-11689 GCA_032355785.1 Symmetromphalus regularis | reverse complement strand
TTTGTTCCTTCTGAAAAGTTTTGCAGAGTGCGTGACCTCTTCTTGTCTGCAGTGGCAGCGTCTTAATGCTTAACTCCAATTTGATTGGTCAGTTCTGCAAGATAAGACACTGTGATGGAGCCTCTTTGTGTTACTATGTGATTTGTTTGTACACATACACAACCTCAGTAGAGGTTAATTGTTATCTGTGTTCATTCAGATGCATACCCCAGACTTGGAAAGTATACACAACCTCAGTAGAGGTCAATTGTTATCTGTGTTCATTCAGATGCATACCCCAGACTTGAAAAGTATACACAACCTCAGTAGAGGTTAATTGTTCTCTGTGTTCATTCAGATGCATACCCCAGACTTGAAAAGTACACACAAATTCAGAAGAGATTAATTGTTTTAAGCTAAACACTCATATCTGTGTTCATTCAGATGCATACCCCAGACTTGGAAAGTATACACAACCTCAGCAGAGGTTAATTGTTTCATTCAGATGCATACCCCAGACTTGAAAAGTACACACAAATTCAGTAGAGGTTAAATGTTTTAAGCTAATCACTCATATAAGTGTTCATTCAGATGCATACCCCAGACTTGGAAAGTATACACAACCTCAGTAGAGGTTAACTGTTTCATTCAGATGCATACCCCAGACTTGGAAAGTATAAATAACCTCAGTAGAGGTTAATTGTTTTAAGCTAAATTCCCATATCTGTATTCATTCAGATGCATACCCCAGACTTGAAAAGTACACACAACCTCACTAGAGGTTAATTGTTTTAAGCTAAATTCCCATATCTGTATTCATTCAGATGCATACCCCAGACTTGGAAAGTATACATAACCTCAGTACAGGTTAATTGTTATCTGTAAATAAATTTGTAAATAAATAAATCTGTAAATAAATAAATATGAAAATTTGTCAGGCAGATGGATTTCTGTAATCTGAAGAATGTACCTATTTATTTGAAATTAGTTTCAAGTGGTACTTTCAATATTTACTCAAGGTCAATTCAAAGATAGTGGGCATAGGGTCCACATTTGGGGGCATCTGGCAGGCCTATGCAGCAGATAATTCTGTGGTCACTTCTGGCTAGCTAAATGAAAATGCAAAATATATTTTTATCTCAACATTTAGACAGTGTTTGCAAACAAGACAGGCTTCAGAGTCACACAAATTTAGTGTTACGACCAAAATATTGCCTTCTAGTAGCTCTAATATGAAAAGGTAATTCTAATTTGTCTAAACAAGTTTGGTTTTAAACGCTCATTTTTAGTGAGCATATCAAATATTTTGATGTCTTTATGGTCAGATTTAATCAACAGATATCCAATGTGTTAAGCATTTATCATGAAAAATCTTAACATACATGAAAAAATAAATGTGCAATGTTTGCCAGGTAATAGTGTATGCATCTCTTGATAATGATATATGAATTAATGGACCCATTGCATATATATTATACACATTCATTTTTGTTAACAATGTAATGCTGTCAAAGTCCACCTCTGATAAATTTCTCTCTAATGAAAATTCCACACAAAAAAGTCAGCATTTGTGGTTATGTGTTTCAAATGTGTTAAATGAGCCATGTATGAATATGAAGGTTTCGTTTCTAGATTACCTTTTGTGCAGTCAATTTTCTTCCATCCAGCTGTACATCCATGGTCGCACTTTCCATCTGGTCCAACACATGATGATGCACCTTTTTTTGTATCACAGTGTCTATCGCTACATTTTATATCACACTTAGTGCCATAACTTCCAGCTTCACATTCAACTATAATTACAACCAAGGATTTGATTAATCACAAAGACTACTGAAGACATTTTCATTCCGTTTACGTTATTGCTGTAACATAGTTTCTATATTATCACAATGTGTTATAGATGTCTGTATTATTGATGCAGTATAGATGTAATACCGTCACAATGTGTTCTAGATATTTACATGATGGTTATACTATCACAATGTGTTCTAGATGTTTACATGATGGTTATAATACTATCACAATGTATTCAAGATGTTTACATGATGGTTGTAATACTATCACAATGTGTTCTAGATGTTTACATAATGGTTGTAATATTGTCACAATGTGTTCTAGATATTTACATGATGTTGTAATACTATCACAATGTATTCAAGATGTTTACATGATGATTGTAATACTATCACAATGTGTTCTAGATATTTACATGATGGTTGTGATACTATCACAATGTGTTCTAGATGTCTACATGATGGTTGTAATACTATCACAATGTGTTCTAGATGTTTACATGATGGTTGTAATACTATCACAATGTGTTCTAGATGTTTACATGATGGTTGTAATACTATCAGTGTGTTCTAGATGTCTACATGATGGTTGTAATACTATGACAATGTGTTCTAGATGTTTACATGATAGTTATAATACTATCACAATGTGTTCTATATGTCAACGTGATTGCTGCAGTAAAGTTGTAATACTGTCACGATGTGTTCTAGATGTCTACATGATGGTTATAATACTATCACAATGTGTTCTAGATATTTAAATGATAGTTATAATACTATGACAATGTGTTCTAGATGTTTACATGAGTTATAATACTATCACAATGTGTTCTATATGTCAATGTGATTGCTGCAGTAAAGTTGTAATACTGTCACAATGTGTTCTAGATGTCTACATGATGGTTATAATACTGTCACAATGTGTTCTAGATGTCTACATGACGGTTATAATACTATCACAATGTGTTCTAGATGTTTACATGATGGTTATAATACTGTCACAATATGTTCTAGATGTTTACATGATGGTTGTAATACTGTCACAATGTGTTCTAGATGTCTACATGATGGTTATAATACCTATGTCACATTTTTTTCCAGACCAATTTTTCATGCATCCTTTGTCACATATTCCAGTTTGATGGTCGTATGTGTTTCCTTTACAATGACACACTCCTTTGCATTTGCCTCCATAACGGCCTTGGGCGCAAACTAAAATTGAAGATGATCTGATCCGATAATCATGTTGAATATACTAATAATATTCATTATATGTCAGAAACAGAAGCTAATAACTGATGTTCTAAGAAGGTTACAGTATGTCAGAGAATTAAACAAATGTATTTTACATTCACGACTGTCTCTTCAGCTTTTATGAAAATGGTATTTTGTTCACAGTACCCATGTTCAAATCAATAAACAGTTTTATGTTAAGCTGTGGTAGTTCAACATAACCGATCTTTTACCATTTTATAAAGCATGTCAGCTATGTTCATTAATCTATGATTTAAAAATTTTAATTTCCAAGTCCAAAATAGTCTCATACATTTCAACCAATTTGTCTCCCAGATGAAATAGAATTTGATAATATCTTAGGGTATACCATTTTATAGCTTTCCCCTCATAACCCCCCTTCCCCCCCCCACCCGACATGCCACTCACATTATCAAGCTTTACACCTATTCATCCTTTGAAACCAAATAGTCAGTACAACAATTTTTAAAAATATTTTTACCGAAGTCGTAAAATACCAATATATCCAGCTTTTGCACCGTGCTAGAAAAATCTGTCTGACCCCAGGGCTAGATAAATCTGTCCAACCCGTGGGCTAGACGATTTCTACATACGCCTTTTCTGGCGAACTAATAACAGAACTACTTATTAGGAGACATAGTTCTGTGGTTTTTTTGGCTGTAAATATATATTCAAAGATTGAAATAAAAAATTTAATTAAAAATGTAAAGTAATATTATCACATATTTATTTTAATTAACATTGAACAAATAACAAAATATATAAAATGAAATGCCTATACTAAATATGACGTCATTATAATTTGTAAAAGTGCAAATGATGTCACTAAAACAAGGAAAAGTACAATGTAACGTCATGTTGGAGAAAATACATTTTTTTTTAATTTTAAAAGTTTTGCCTTTACAAGTAAGTGGGCAAGAAAACGAATCAATCACTGTTTGTATGGTATAGACAAGGCAATTCCAACCCACGGGAGAAACTGTTTTTGTAAATGCCTTGGTAAACCTCGGCCCTCACAAGCACATTTTCTCCCTTGGGTTGAAATTGCCATGTCTATACCTCACAACGGTGATAGATTCTATTATGCTACATTTTTACCTATTTATTTCTCATATTACACATGCTTGCAAAATTCTGTTACCATGGCAACAACTGTCAATTCTAAAATATTTTATTTCTAATGAAACATGTCATTAAAATTCTTTCTTCAAATTACATTTGGTTGAAATATATTTAACTTACAGCCTTTTCCTACACAACACTTTAAATAAAAAGTGTTACCATGGCAATGGAAATCAATTTTGAAATAACCGTTTTTAATGACCAAAACACTGAAAATACACCTCATATTACACAATTTAGTAATACATTCAATGTCTATTCCCTACACTGCATTTTAAAAATATATTTTTAAAAGGTTGCTATGGCAACAGCTAACAATTTTGAAATAACAATCTTTAATAGACCAAAACACTTAAAATACACCTCATATTACAATTTAGTAATACAGTCAGTGTCTATTCCCTACACTGCATTTTTTGAATATATATTAAAAAAAGGTTGCCATGGCAACAGCTGCCAATTTTCAAATAACCATTTCTGATGGAACAACACTGAAAATTCACCTCATATTACACAATTTAGTAATATATTCAATGTCTATTCTCTACACTGCATTTTTAAATATATATATTTTAAAAAGGTTGCCATGGTAACAGCTGTCAATTTTCAAATAACCATTTTTGATGGAACAAAACACTGAAAATATACCTCATAATTATTACACAAGTTACTAATTCACTCAATGCCTATTCTCTACACTGCATATATATATATAAACGGTTGCCATGGAAACAGCTGCTGATTCTCCAATTTGTTTTAATGGAATGCCACTTACAATGTATGCATGCCTCATATTACTCATGCCTACAGTATATTCAACTGGGTTACTTAATTGGTTTCATTGAAACATGTACTGTTACCATGGCAATATTTTGTAATTTCTAAACATTGTTACATAACAAAATGTCACTGTACACAATCAACGTCTGTTACCATGGTTTTTTGTTTTAATAAAACCCCATTATATAGGCACACACTGAATAAATGACTTAATATTCATTGTAATATATTCTATACCCAAACAGCACCAACTATTTATCATTTTATGATTTTTTTTTTTATGTATTGTTATTTCAGTATAATCCTTCAAACTTCGCTCTCTGAATAATAAAAATTTTCGCCTTTCTTGTTTATCAAATAAATGAAAACCAAATGTCAAAACCGGAATATCCGCATAACAAAAAGAAAGTTCATATCAACTTATCTTGATGAAAATGAAAATGACCGCTAAATATGCTTATAGCGCGATATATTCACCGAAAAAAGTGCAAAGTGTAAAAAATTCCCGAACAAAATACAAATTGCGAAAACTTCACCGAAAACAAATGATAGTCTGCATAAAGCAACATATCTAGAAAAAGAAATCATACAAAATGCATTTCTGTAAACCCAAAGTACTGTAAAATACTTTATTTTCGCGCTATTCGCGCAAACTTATTTAGCGCGAAATTAAGAACCTGTGAAAAATTAAACCTGAATGTCTAGTAATTGTGGTCAGACTTTCAATCTTTATATATATATATATATATATATATATACACACACACACACAACATTGAAAGACATTCACATGGATATATCGACATACATGTATAATAACATATTTGGTAGTCTATTAATTATGTGTTTTATTTGTTTATTAAACTGGTTTTCCGCGGTGTGTCGGGATAGGAAATTGTACTAAAGTAGTATTACTGCAGAGTAATTTTTTTTATTTTACACTATTTTATACAGAGCATGTCCATATGTTATAGAGAAATTTGGACACACATTTGAGAGTAATTTGAAGCTTATTAATTGTTAAACGAAAAATGTTTTTTGTATTATCTTTTTACAAATTAGCTGATAAATACAAGCAGATTTTACAAACCTACTTGCTATGAAATACATTTTTTCTTTCTCTAAAGTTCGTAGAAACTTACCTGTATAACCCAGTAAGAGCCAGTGCCGGATTTAACCATTAGGCAGACAAGGCATGTACCTTAGGGCAGCCAAAAATTTCTTTTTTTTTGTATTAAATATTTTGTTCATGAATCGGTTCATCTTTTGTCTGTGGTTCATTTCCATGAGCTCAAGATCTAATATAAATTGTCCAGGCCTTTCTCTAAAATTTCAAAATGTGCTTTAGACAGCCAAGGCTTAATCCGGCACTGGTATGGGCAGGATTTTTAAAACAAGTTTTTAATCTGCGAACACTTTCAAATAGTCGTTTATGAAGAAAGACTCATACCTGCCTATATGCAAATACGCAATGGCGTCCATGTAATTTTATCCAAAAAAAATCTTCTTTAAAACACAGAAAAACGGTGCGCGCGCGGGAAAAGGAGAGGGATAACCAAACTGTAGAATAAGTAAAGGCACAAGTAAACTGAAAATATGTACTGCTCGTGTCACCAACACTCACTATCTACGTTCATTTATTGTAACGGCATTTCGCTGGTTTTAGATATGAACTGTAACGTACGCATGGTAGGCTACTTCTCAGCGATACTTCTCCGCCAAAAGCAAAAAATAAATTTTAAAATAATTATTATAAAAAAGGTTTTATTGATTATGTTCTTTAGGTGAATGTGTAGTGTCAGTGCATCCTTGAGTTTAGTACAGGCTAGCATAAGTGGTCGTAAGTTGAAATTTCACTGGTTCCAAACTTTCTTATTGGGTTTAGAATGAAGCGCCAAACCCAGTCCCCAAACCCAGTCTAGCAAGAAATTTTCTCTTGAGTGCAGCAGTTTCCGCACATGCGCCTTATCGTCGCCTAATGGATGACGCATTGTCATGATGAGGGGAGATATCGTTCAGTGCAAACTATCAACAGCAGTAATTGACACCAAAGTGAAACATAGATGACACTAGGATTGGTTTTATATAGAGATTCAAGAAGAACGACTTTTGAAATGATTTAAGAAAGTTCGGATCCCAGGTAAAGCATACTGCACGGTTTGCTGATGAGAAATTTCCTATGCTTTTTGCATGCTCTGTTTGATCGTTTGAACGGAAAAAACTAAAAAAACTGGACCCTTGGTATAACTTTTCCTTGAGAACCTTTTTCCAGTGTCATGCCTTAAATTAAACGTGACATACGTTTAGCAGACCTTACTGAATTTTATAAAAAGATTTATACTGAGGTTTTATTTGTTTATTTATTTACTTGACAATAAATGCCATATAAATTGAAAAGAGACAACGAAAAACTCCCACCCCCATATTGTTTTTTAACATCCAAAGAACCCTTCCCAAGTATTATACTGCCCCTATTATGTATCATGTGTCCGATATAATTAGCATAAAGTCAACTAAAATAATTACCAAGTATTGTCACGTGTTTGGTACAAATGATAACAGCGCAATAAAATGTATTCGTGAAAACATCGAAACAATATTGTGCGCGTCAATACAAACGTCAACAACTTCGCATGCACTAAAACACTGACGTAGTCTAACATCAAAAGTGTCCATCATGTTTGCCATAAACAGTTAATGTTGCCGATGTTGAAATCACATATGATGACATAAATTGTTGGCAATAAAATAACACAAATAGACCCATTTATTGCGAGATCTACGGTACTCTTCAACTGTCATTCTTGTGCCAAATGACACACAAAATGGCAGGAAAAGTTTTCAATCGGCAACGTTTTTTTTTCCCCGTGTTGATGATAAATATTTGGAATCAGTTAATTTTTGCCATGTGAACTGCACCCTTTCTACACAAGGATCACTTATAATTAGGTAATATAGTATTGTACTTTACGAGTTATTGTGAAAAGGGTCTTCAGTATGGACGAATTGTGAATTGTAAACACTCAAAAAAACATCGTTTCCTGGGTAATTTTCAATTTGCAGCAAACAATGGATTTTCTTAACCGATTTTCTTAATATTTGGAAAGCACAATCTGGGGGTTTTCATTAACAGAATCATGTTGTTTTTTTCGATGCAAAACTGTCTAATTAATTACAAATAGCTAATTAAAGAGTACAATGCTGTGTGACGTCACGTCTTATGACATAGCCCACATATATGCGGGCTGAGCATGAAGCAGGTTAAGCTTAACGCACGTTGCACATAAAAAACATGTTGTGTGCATTGATGGAAAACCAAGGAGCGGGATCTAGCTCAAATGGTAGAGCGTCTGCCTGTGAAGCTGTTGGTCGTCGGGTCGATCCTTCTCAGTGGACCAATGTGCAGTTTGGGCTATCTTCTGTTCCAACCAGTGCTACACAACTAGTACATCAAAGGCCGTAGTATGTGCTGTCCTGTCTGTGGGACTGTGCATATAAAAGATCCCTTGCTACTTATCGAAAAGAGTAGCCAATATGACGGCAGCGGGTTTCCTCTTAAAACATATGTGAGAATGACCATATGAATGAATTCCAATAGCCGATGATAAGATAAAAATCAAAGTGCTCTAGAGGCGTCGTTAAATAAAACAAACTTTACTTTGATTGAAAACCGAAAACAATGTTTAGCTAAACGTGTTTCATGAAACAAACTTGTTTGATTTGCAAAACACATTTAGGTATTTCAGTCACACGAGAAGCCTATTAAAAATCATAGTTAGAAATACAGCCAATCTATTCTATCTAAAGTTGTCTTCACCCATCTACCTGTACAATCGACTGCAGCCCACAATTCAAGACATTTTCCTTTGCATGAACCAGTTACGGGATCACAAGGTTTGTTTGGGTGCAGGCAGTGTCTGTCCTTACAATTCTTGTTACAGCCCAATCCATATGTTCCCCCGTCACATACTGAAAAATGTACATCACAGATATATTAATATGTTGGAATACTTTTTATATTTACAAAACAACACGTAGTTCTGGAATATGACCTTAAACATTGAAAAGTAGGTAATAATCAAACATCTACAATCAGAACTCTTGCTAATTCTATAAAATATGTAATTCTGGAATATGAACTTAGACATTGAAAAGTAGGTAATAATCGAACATCTACATCAGAACTCTTGCTAATTCTATTAAATATGTAGTTCTGGAATATGACCGTAAACATTGAAAAGTAGGTAATAATCAAACATCTACATCAGAACTCTTGCTAATTCTATAAAATATGTAGTTATGGAATATGACCGTAAACATTGAAAAGTAGGTAATAATCAAACATCTACATCAGAACTCTTGCTAAATTCTATAAAATATAAAATTCTGGAATATGAATTTACATATTGAAAAGTGGGCAGTAATCAAACAAATGTATATATGTCACAAATGCCGTCAGGACTATAAAATTTATTATACGGATTGAACAGGTGTGTAATAAAATGTAAAACTACATACACATGTTACAAGTGTTATATTTATAACCTTTTTCACAACCATTGACACACTTGCCAGTCACATGACAAGATGAACATGCTCCATCACAGTGTCTTATCTTGCAGTTTTGAACATTTTAATACTCTGCAAGTGTGGTACCGTCTATATTTACTATAGGTCAATTCTAAGACAGTGGGCATAGGATCCACATTGTGGGGCATCTGGCAGGCCCTATGCCGCTGATAATTTGTCTTGCATGGGCAATTCTATGGGATATACTTATTCATTTGAAACTGGTTTCATGATACGGCCTGTGTTTGATCCAGGCAAAATTTTGGGGCCCTTTTAGGGTGTCTGCCAGGCCCTATGCATCCAAAATTTATTTGGCAGGGGGATTTCTGTACTTTGAAGAATGTACCTGTTTATTCGCATTTAATTTCAAGTGGTATTTTCAATATATCTAGGTCAATTCAAAGATAGTGGGCATACGGTCCACATTGAGTGGGGTGGGGGAGCGACTGGCAGACCATATGCAGCGGATAATTCTGTGGTCACTTCTGGCTAGATAAATGAAAATGCTAAAAATATTATCTCAGCATTTAGACAGTGTTTGCAAACAAAAGACAGGCATCAGACTCACACAAGTTTAGTGTTATGACCCAAACTTTGCCTTCTAGTAGTTCTAATGTGCAAACGTAATTATTATTTGTCTAAACAAGTTTGGTTTTAAATGCTAATTTTTAGTGAACATATCAAATATTTTGCAGCCTTTATAGTCAGATCTACTCAACAAATATTCAATGTCTTAAGCATTTATCATGAAAAATCTTAACATATATACTCAATTAAACACAAACGTTTTTAATTGTTTTTATGAGGTAAGACCAACTTGATTTAATGGCGACGTCTGGGCCGCTCAACGATGGCTCAGTCTTTATTGGTTTTTATATTATTAGACGCTTTGATACAGACAAGGGACTTTTTGGGGGCACTTTTGGAAAAAGATTCAAATTGAAAGGTAGAGTATCTATATTATTTAATTCTTACGGATAAAAAAGACATCCTGTTCGTTATGAACGTTAAGGTCTCTATTATGGGGCATAGCTATGTTCGTAGGCTTGGTGAGGTTGTAAATAGACGAAATTCTGGTTGGCGGAATTTGCGTTTGGAAAATTCTGAAGTCTCGGTAAATTCTGTTGGTAAAGGTGGAGGTCGCGTCAGCGACTTATACAAAGGGGTGTTTGCCGAACACTTAGATTTGATCAAACGTGAAGTGATTATTTTGCAGATCGGTGGTAATGATCTTTATGATTTAGAGGCCAAGCCCGAAAAAATAGTATCCAATATCATTTCGATAGCAGAATGGCTAATTGTAGGATGTTCAGTACAGAATGTCTGTGTAATGCAGTTATTGCCAAGACAAAAGACCCGACATTTGCCTATTACTTTATATAATGACAGAGTGAGGGAGGTTAATCGGAGGTTAAAGGTCAAGATAGTGGATAGGGAACACATATCCTATCATAAACACAGAGGCTTAAAAGAAAGTCCAAGTAATGTATACTGTCAGGATGGGGTTCACCTGAATGCTGCCCATGGGATTGTGAAATATTTAAGGAGTGTTAGGGGGGTGGTAATTGCATCATACCACAAAATCAGCTGAGTAACTAGTAACTAAAAATATGAATGGCTAGAGATTATTGGGCTGAAAGTTAGGTGGTGTGAATAGATATGTCTGTAAATAAAGGGCAATGTGGCTACATATATATAGGTAATTGTACAATGGGGTTCTTATGGCTATTGCGTAAAATGACAGAAAGAGAATTCATAGGTGTTTGTTTACAAAACAAAGAAATCACATGTGGGCCTCAAGCTACATAGGTGTGATTTTGTGAAATTTCACATGTGGGCTTCCGGAGCTACATAGGTGTGAAATTGTAATTGAAATAAAGCAATCACATGTGGGCCTTATAAGCTACATAGGTGTGATTTTTCACATATGGGCTTCCGGAGCTACATAGGTGTCAATTGTAATCGAATAAAAAGAATCACATGTGGGCTTCGTAAGCTACATAGGTATGATTTTGTGACTTCACATGTGGGCTTCGGGAGCTACACTGGTGTGATGTTGGAATATTATTTCACATGTGGGCTGTTGAAGCTACATAGTTGTGAATTTGTAAGTATTATAAAGAAATTACATGGGTATGGTTTTGTTACAATTCACATGTGGGCTTTCATAGCTACATAGGTGTGAATTT
>JAULBS010159202.1:0-11690 GCA_032355785.1 Symmetromphalus regularis | reverse complement strand
TTAATAGGACTGGATACCAACTTTTACTCAAAAATGCCCTAACCGGTCACATTTTCAGAGATATGCTCTAGACTAGTACAACATATTGACAAATCATCAGTTTTACAGCTGCTGACAATAGTAAATCAATAATTTTGATTTTGGATTTCACTCAAAAACAATTCTGTATTCAAATGAGAATTCTTTTTCACAATGTGAATCTATGAATTCTGTCCATTTTCCACGAACACATAAAACCATTAGGTCTACATAAATATCCTTGTTTAATAAAAAAAAATGTATTAATTTAAAGTGGTGAAATTCAATTATTTGTTGACAATATGTTCACCTAAACTTAGATTTATCTGATATTATAAGTGTTTAGTTAAGTCTACCTAATTTTTGATTAATTTTTTTTATTTATCAACCTGATGTTTTACTTCCATCAGTTACTACTTGATGTTACTGGAGGCTGGTTCTTACTTAATGAGCTTCAGTGGTCCAGTGGTAGGACATCAGACTCACAAGTTAAAGACTATGGTTCAAAACCCATTGGCAGCTGGCTCACACTTGACTATGTGTCAAAATTACCAAATCTTTAGCATACAATAGCCGATGATTAATAATTCAACGTGCTCTAATGGTATCGTTAAACAAAACTGAACAAAAATTCTTGATGATATATTCCAAATGTTTAATTAGGTCTATCTACCATCCTATAACAAATGTTTAATTAGGTATATCTGATATTATATAACAAATGTTTGAATTAAGTATATCTCCCATTATATAATAAATGTTTAATTAGGTCTATCTGCTATTATGTAACAAATGTTTAATTAGGTCTATATGTTGTTATGAAACAAATGTTTAATTAATATTATACAATGAGTTGTTAGGTTTACCTGATAATAGCGATATTGTAATACAAATGTTTAGCTGTCTAAAGTTACCGGTGTAACACTACCATATTTAGTTACTTCTTGTTTATGTTAAATATATGTACATGTAGTTAGGTCTACCTCCCATTACATTATAAACAATTAGTTAAATCTATCTGATATTATATTACAACCATTAGTTATCTTGCCATTTATTGAGCAATGCACAAACTCAGGTAGCCTAAAGCACATGGGTATTAAACAGAATCTCTGCTTGATACTGTGGTTTATGATGCATGAAAATAAGTCTGTATTAGTAATGATATAAGCTAAGCCAGGGATTATTATTGCAAAGCATTGATCATCTACATTTTATCTGCTGCAGGATAGAGAAAGTATTATTTACACATGAAGGGTAGCTAGCAGCCAACATGGATACCAGTACAAACTTGCCGAGAGAGTGATCACATTAACAGTGACTTGTAGGTCACTTGCTTTCACACTCACCTAGCTCTCATATTTTGCCAACAAATTCACATATCCTAACACAGTGGTTACAAACAGGCATCAGTGAAGCACAGATGTCGTGCAGTACATAATGAGGTGCTTGAAGAGAATTTGTAGCATCAATACATGTGATCACTAACTACAAACAACTCATTACACTACAACAGTCAATGTATTGAAGCCGGGATACTGCGGCCAAGGCCGTTCTAGGGTCAACAAAAACGACCCCTAGCTTAGCCAATCAAAAGAGGTGGTATGAAGAGAAAAAATAGAAAGTATCATGACCTGAGGAAACCCCATGCATGTCTGAGTATTTATTTGCAATCCATTCTACCTGCTACTGCTGCAATAATGAGCCATCAAGGATCTAAATACATAAAACTGTGTTGCCAGCCTAGTCTGACTGCATGAACACACACATATGCTAAGCAGTGTATTAACAACATTACCAAGGTACAACACTGGTGGATGAGATGTAGGTCAACATGTACTTGTTGAGCATTGCATGAGTGACTTGAGCCCATGCATTCTAAACTACGCCCACCTGAAGGTGTTGCTGTCCTGGTGGAATGATAAATATGTAATAAATAGTTTTCAAACTCAAACATACAATATTTATTTATTACTAAATAATTATTAAAAATAAAGCTATTAGAAATTAATATGCTACAATATTATCTTAGTAGGAACAAACAGAAAATGATGATTACATACAATGATAGATGTAGGTGAGATGATTCATGTTTTTCAGTTTTGTTAGTCAATAATTATAGAGATGAATCGTGATCAGTATTAATAAGTATTCTAATTTCTTGTTATATATGTACACTAGTTATGTTATATTTACAACCATCAACAACAACAAAAAACGTATTTAATAATAACAAAGTAAGGAAATATCTAAGATCTAAGACCTTTCTTATGACATCCTGAAATGAAAGTGACCGTGGACAAGAAATCCTGAAAACTCTGTTAAGGTCTTAAAAAAGTAAGTTATCAAGAATTAATGAGTGGGGGGAAAAGGTAAATCTCAATTTAAAGTTCTTTAATGAAAGGAAAATTAGAGGTAGATCATGTCGGGAGTGCGATAGTAAGAAATTTTGGTAGGGACTAGTAAATCTTGTAGGATGTTAGTCCCAAAATTAAAGGAAATTATTTTTAAATTTCTACCTCTGCAAGTTTTGGATCTTATAATCTTAACAACATGGCTCCTTTTTTTTTTCCTATGACTTAAAAGTTAACTGAGAAAGTAAAAGCAAAACAGCTTTTTGCTTATCAGACAGGGTATATGAATGCTGTGCAATATTTTGGGTCAGGAATTAAATTTCATAATGATATCACACTATTGCTACAAAATATATATCCAAGTTAAGCAGAAATATCTATTTGATAAAACTCTTTGTTTATTCAACAAATGGATTGAGAGGCTGCACATACGACACGTTTTTTATACAAAGTATCCAGAGTAAAATAATCCAACTGTCAATGGTTTGGTAATTCAATATAATTTGTTATTCCAACCAGTTCTCTTGTCTATTTCCAAATGAAAAGGCATTTTTTGTGACATGTCAGTTCATGAAATTTGTTTGTTCATGTAACTGTTAGTGTTATACAACTTCAAATCATATACATTACAAATCTTTTACATGAAACACATATAATTCACATATTAACAAAATTATTAGTTTACAAGAAACACATGTAATTAGCATATTAATTTAAAAAACTATTGGTTTACCTGAATCAAATTAATTTACAATGGTTACCGGGACACAAATCTAACTGGAATTTTCTTTACTGTAGGGACAATGCACCATTTCAGGCTATTGGAAGAAATACATAATTTCACATGGTTGTCAAAAATATTATTCTAAGAATAAATTTCAATGTAACAGGACTCAGATGACCAAGCAAAGTATCTCAGCAATTCAGCAACTGTCTGTCAGACAACATAAGAGTTGACTTGAAGAAACAGAGGTCACTTGTTAAGCTGTGTTGCATTCACAGACAAGTTATCAAGAATTGAAAGAAAGAAAGCTGTTAATTAAAGCCATTCTGTACTTATTATCGTCGTTTACTTGTTTGAAGTGTAAACAACAATAACTCATAATTAGTGTCTGAAAAAAAGACTTCCTATGATTTACTTTTAAAAACAAAGTCTCCATCTTGTTGAAAACTTCTCACTCTCAAGGTTAGGAGGGAGAAGTAACTTCTTCCTAAAATTCAGACCTAGCTTGAGCCCTGATGTTATTGTATCCCCAACCCCTGCAATCAAATATTATATTTTATTTATTTATTTATTTTGAGGGAGGGGAAGGATGGTATCATTGAGGAAGAAAATCCACTTGAAAATTTTTGACTGTTGTTGAACACAAATGGTCAGGGTATTCCAAAATTATTTTTATATCTTCTTACTGTTCTTGTTCATCACTCAAAATATTAAAAGTTTCATAACTGAAGTCATTCAACGAGGTTCAACCCACCAGTATAAAATGTACCTAAAACAAATCAATAAGTTGTTAGAGTTGACATGGTGTTCAGTCCATTGTTTAGTGCTGCCAATTTTATATTTACAAAAATCTTCTATACAAAAATAGTTTGATACTGCTTCTTAGTTCTAAATCAGCTCAAAACAGTGAAATCATGTTTTGATCTGCAGTATACAAATGAGTGAATTAGTCAGATTTTAGTGTTTGGCATTATGATAACACCAACGAAGTTCAACTTCTTTCAAATTCACTTATCAGTTGAATTTCAGAAGTTGCTGGTTTTGCCTATGCCCACTACTGAGCAAAACCTAAATGAGCTATTTGCTAAGGAAAACCTAACAAACTTCATTTAAAATACTTTGCTACATTACATCAATTATAATTTTTAATTTGTTTAAAATAACATATAATAACAACCATTTGCTGAGTGGCTGACTGATGAATTACTAGCCAGAAAGAATTCCAAATGACCCGCCATCCAACCCCCAATATATCTATCACTGTAACCCTAACCATAATCCCAACTCTTTAAAACTAATCCTAACCTAATCCACACTCTAACCCTGGAAAATGGGAGTCATCATGACTCACAGGGTTTTATTTTGAGTCACGCATTCAAAAATGGAAGCATGAATATTATTTCAATCACATAATTAATTGAATAACTGTCTTGTTTATATAATAAATGCAAATACTATATCCACTATTCTATCTTTATAATACTAATATATGTATATCCATTGTAACGATTGTTTATTCTTCTCATAAATAATAGGTTTTTGTGTATTTAAAAACAATTAAAATTGTTAGACGTTGGAAATATTTTGCATCAATCTTGATACACACATATTTTATTTAGGAGTATTTTAGTGAAATATTGTGTCAAATACGGAACCATGTATTGATGTAAGACTAAGAGTGTTCCAGACTTAAATTCCATGCCCTATCTATATGTACATGCATTTCAGCAACATTAATAGTGAATTAATAAAATATTAAGCACACTTACCTATTAAATTATAGTCTTGTATATGATTTTAAACATGTACTTTTTGGCACAAATACAATAAGCTGACAAAATGATGTCAATCACTCAAGATACAAATCGTTGAAAACGTTCAAAACCTCAGGTTCATCACTTCATGAGTTGAATAGACAAATTTAATCACTTAAACACCTAGAGCTTCTCTGTATAATTATTCTATATACATTACTAAACTTAAGAATTTCCGGTCACCTTTAGAATATAAACCAAAACAATATCTGTAATAAAATAATATACAAATGCAAAAGTATAAATGCGTTATGTCGCAAATGTGATGGCGGCTAAAGGGAAGTGTTGGTACAAGGGAGATTACTCTATTGTAAAATACTTTTCGAAGGAAAACAAACTAAAACTTTTTAGAATATGATTCTCTTGTCCATTAAAAATCAGACTATATACAAATACTTTACATTCCATAATATTTGATTTTATTTTAAAAATATATATATATGTTTTATGATAGTATACGCATGTTCTAAGGATAGCATGGTCTTCTTGTATCACAGGCTAGATATCACTAAGATATCGGCAGTGTGTAGCAGTGGCAGTGCTTCCCTAACAATAATATGTAATGAACTCACCTGCTTGACTGACAAGTGTTTGGGTAATACTGTGTCGTATATCCAAAAGAAATGTTCCAGATCGTTATTTCGCAGGGATGAACCTAGTAAAAATGCATACTTTTCATAATCATTTACATCATTTTGCCAAAATTCCATCTTGCTACGAGGCAGCCATTTTTAACGATCAAATCGACGGTCGCCAAGGAATACATGAATTCGGAAAACATCGGGTAATTCCGATATCGCCAAGCAAACATTTACCGCAAGGTGTTTTTTGGTTTTGACATTTTTTCGTTCACGATCTTATCGGTTATTCGATAGACCTTAATAATTTGACCTAGTTGAAATAATAATAATAAACAAAAATAGCAATAATCATAATAATAAAAAATAATTAAAATTATTTTTTAATAGAAAGTTATTTATTGGAATAGTTCATACCAAATACAAGTAAATATTTAGCTTTAATTATGCAAGGTCTGCTTTAAGTATATTATATAAGTCATGCACCAACTGTGGAATTATCTATTGAAAAACATTGACATCTGATACAAACAAGTTTGCACTTTTAACTTTGACCTTGACCTCGCACATACTCTGAACAGTGTTTGTGACGTCATCGTCTGTGATATCCTCATGACGTCATACAGTCTGGCGTTTCACAGTTCCATGAGCATTCACAAAAAAATTTTGAATGATTACCATTAATGTAGACTGGGATGTACTTTCCGTAGGAATCGGATGCCCAAAGTGAGATAGTTGTTGATTTGAGTTCATTTGGGTATGAACTAAATACAAATCTTAGGTGACAAATTTTTGGACACCTATAAGACCCAAAATCCAAGATGGCCACTGTCACCGATGGAAAATACAGAAAATGGCATATCTCTGGAACTACTTGACCAACTTCAATGGTGTCAGACTCTATTGTTGGGTTTCAAACATGCCTGATAAGCTGGAATATGTTTCAGGTCGATAGTAGGTCAAGATCATGCAAGAAGGTCAAGCTAAAGGTTATTTTGAACTGGTTTCAAGTCGATTGGAGGTCGAAGTGATGCAGTAAAGTCAAAACAAAGGTCAATATGTGATGAACATTCAATAAAATCAAATTATAACAATTAGGTCATGTTACAATTTTTTTTAATTACAGTAATACTAGAATGCAAACGTGCAAACACCAAGTTCATGTTCAAGGTCAAAATCTGAATACAAATAAGCAAATAGAAGTAATTACCAATAGTGAACTCCCCTGAAACAGGGAGATACACAGACACCACATTGATAAGATTAAATTTGGGCGAAAATAAATGTCTTACCTGGACCCTGTGCTCTAATCTTAGGAAACTAAGCTGGGAGAGATGAGCCCGAACCAATTGGATGTGTGCCCATTCAAACTACTCTGCAGTTGGCACTCGAAAATAAAATATTTTAAAGGTTAGATTCTTTTAACATCCATATACAACACAGATCTATCACGGAACATGCCACGTTGAACACTTAGTGAGTTAAATCAGTGGTACACAATCTTCTGATAGTGTCATCCTTCTGCAACAGTCATACATCATCTTCATTTTCATCTACTATCATCCTGTAGTCAGGAAGGTTGCTGCAATCAGAATTGTGGCATTTGCAGAGAGCAGTGCAGGGGAGGTTGTTGTTCTTGCATTAGCAGTGACTCTTGTAAAATGTCTTGTAACCACATTTGATCAGTTCCAAGGCGGCTGGTGCTGGTTTGTAGAGACACCAGAATGGGGCATACTCGTCCCCGGCTAGCATCTAACCATTTTCCTCTAGGGGCAATAGGCATGGGTGAGGTGTTGTATAGCTTTTGTCCCTCATAGCTACAAGATTTGTACGTAAGGTATAGGGCATCAATGTTGCTCTGGTCGGAGGAAGCTTCTCGCCCTCCAGATTCCTAGACCTGAACAGTTCCCAACGCAAAGCTGGTATGGTAGTTGCACCCCCAGAGGTGTATACTGAGCAAACAAACTTCTCGATGGGACGCACTTCTTTGAGCAGCTCACCGTCTACCAGCTCATGGTTTGTGGGAACCCCTTCGTCAAGGAGTTGGAAGGCAGAGACGATGGGATCATCATTGGGCAAGGATAGGTATGAGGTGATCCAACTCTTCTTTGAGATGCCAACAGATGTTCCTCCCCAATCTGCACCTGTGAAGTTATGGAAACCAATCAGACCTTGACACTTCTGTCACCCAATGACGAATGTTGATTGATCAATACTTGTCACCTCTTCCAGTGAGGAAATTTAGCTTGGTGAATGCAGCAAGTCGTCCATGAGCTACAACGTCCATCAGCAAGATCAGTCCGTCAGTGTCAGGTGACCACACATCTATATTTCGCAGAGTGGAGTCACCGATGGCATCAATTACATGAAAAGGAATTATGGTGCCTGCCTCCTCATGATCGTGAGTGGACATCGATTCAGCTAAGGAGTGGGGTTGATTGATCTGAACTATAGTACCTTCCACGACCAACACCTTTTTCTTTGATCCTTTGTTTTGAATTACCAAGATTACCAAGAATGTTGGAGAGGAACGCCTTTATATTTGAGGCAGAGAGCAGCTCTTTGAGGGTAATCTTAGCAATGTCCATATCGTCATGGATCGCAAACTCCATCTCCTTTTCCTGTGCTCGCTTGGCCATCGTCTTCTGTTTCAGTGATTGAGCGATGTCATAGCGGTCAAATATGATGCGCCCCTCATCGTATGGTAGCACCATCTTTGTAATTCTCTTGACAAATGCATCCTTGAAGTTGATGATCTTTGTAATGCCTTGACTTTTGTTCATGCATTGAACTACAGCCATACTGTCAATAATGATAACATGGTCATGAGGTTGAACTGAGTCATCGATGAGAATGTTGAGGAGCCCATCGTGTGTATCATCTTGTGCTGGTGCCTGGACTGGTATTTGTGTATGTGGTGCCTGGATAAATGCCTCAGTTGATGTCTGTGTCTCAGTCGGAATGGGATTTGCCTCCTCAACAGCATGTATCATGGATGCTTTGTCTGTTGGAATGATGAGTGATCCATCTGAGACAAACATTGACCTCGGTGTGACCAACATCTCATAATTACCAATGGTTACAGGCAGGCGAGGGACGAGCTCTGTGCATGATTGTTGGATTACAAAGAAGCGGGCAAGGAGCTGTCTCTATTCTCGGAGCTTGATGACCTTTCTCCTACATTCAACAGTGTCTTCGTCATCCAGGTTCTGAAAGTCTTGAGCTTTATCTTCTTCATTGTGCTCCATGCAGACATGGGTGCATCAAGTACAAGACATTCCTTAACAAACTTTCGATAGGCATCCAGTCCCTTCTCATCCCAGCGGACTATGTCTTCCTTCGCAGCTTCTGGTATCAGTACTGGTGACACGATGCACTTCAGTGGTGTACCAGTGAGGCTGGATGGAATCCCTCAGTTACAGTGCATTCCTCGTTGAGCGTAGAGTGATGTCACCAGACAGCTGCTAATGCTGACCTGAAGAGTGGGAGGCAGTTGAGAAATGAGGGAACTTACGATGAAGAGGTTACCTTTGCAGTGGAGCTGGATGGAATCCCTCAGGTGAATAGTGGGAGACAGTTGAGAAATGGGGGAAATTACACATCCAATCATTGACAATAGAGGTGATGTGTGGCAGTGTTATGATAACATGATCAAGTGACTTCCTCTTGTGTAATGCCTACAAGATGACCAACCCCTTTCAAGAGCTTGATCTGCAAACAGTGTAGTGAAGGGCGAGTCAAGACTTTTTCATACAGAAGAGCCTTTCATGTTATCAGGTCATCATTTTCAAGCTGGTTCATTTGGGCAAGGTAGACAGGCATCAGGCGAACATGGTGGAACAGGTCATGAGCATAGAAGTACAGGATCTGATCATCCAGTGCTGCCAGATATGTCTCCCACACCCTTTTGGCATGCACTGATGATGTACAGTAGGCTCTGAACTTTTTTCATGTAGTTTGTCAAGAATTGGGCCAGCTCGTCAGCATCCGTGCTAGCCACCTTGGGCTCTATCTGGTCAGCATATTCAGATGCGAAGTCATCATAGATGTCTGTAACATTATCACTCCTCTGGTGAAGGCTGGACTGTAGTTCCTCACACTGCTTCTGGAGAGGTGCATCAGGAGGCATTTCCCCAAGTACTGCATCAAACTTCCCTCGAGATACTTGTCCTGTCCGTGCAAGGCATCAAAGCAAAGAAGTAGCTCCCCTGCTCTGAGAACCCAGCGATTGCTTCCTACTGACTGCTGGGTCTTGAGAGCCCATTCATACAAGTATAGGTGGACTGACCACAACAGCCGAGATATCTTGAGTGAGGGTGAGGACGCTGTACAATGTTGCATAATCTGTTGGGGATGTCTTGAAGAGCGGTATTACCACTTCGCTGTTGGTATGATTTACATGTCCGGACTGCAGAGCAATTTTGTAGTAGCCCATGGTGGGCATGACATAAGTTTTCTTCAGCTTATCTTTCTTTCTTTTTTCTTTTGTGTCACATTGAGAATTCTTTTTATTGGTATTGTCAGCAGGTTCAGATGCTTGACTGCTTGGGGCAAGGTCATGGTCAGGGATGGGTCTCATGACAACATCTTCACTGATTTAAATGATTATTTGAGCATATATTTATACATCAAGTTGTCTTTTGCCCATTCGTGAGAGAATACAAATCACTAGTTATTTGCATAGGATCTCTAACGAACGGACGAATGTATATTCGCCTGTTCATCAGATAACAATTAGCGCTATATCTGTCGATTTGCCTTGTTGTCTAAAATTAATTAATTAACAAATTAAAGGAGTGAAAGTTAAAGCTGTTATTTTCAGAATCAAAATCAACGGCCCTATTAAAGTGAAGAATGTTTTTATGTCAATTTATAAAATTTGAATATTCGCCCCATCGTCGTGGAGACGATGATTTCTGCACTGAGAGTAAAACATTACCTTGACCTTGACCGTGACTATATTCCAAATGACCAGGCATGATTGAAAACCTTATAATAGAGTCTAATATCATCAAAATTGGTCAAGTAGTTCCAGAGATATGCCATTTTCTGTATTTTCAATTAGTGACGGTGGCCATCTTGGATTTTGGGCCTTGCCAGTGTCAAAATATTTGTCACCTAACATTTTTTTTTAGTTCATACCCGAATGAAGTAAAATCAATCACTATCTCATTTTGGGCATTCAATTCCTACGGGACTGTGAAATCCATACATCCCAGTCTATACTATGTAGTTAAATACAATCTATAGAAGTTTATATAAAAGTTTAGTAATGGAAAAAACATTCTATTTTTGTTTTAATGGTTTAGTGACCGCAATCTTGATTTATGCAAATGAAAGATTTGTCAAATTATAAATAAAGTTAATTTTATTATGTTTTTCATGCTGAGGTACATTAAACTAGTATATTAGACATATCTAAAATTCCATCCTGAAGTATTTGTTAATGTATAACTAGTTGTTTCATATGCTTAAAACATATTTATAATGGTAAATAATTGCATCTCGAAGTGTAGATATGGTGAGAATAGTGATTTAGTGCAGCCATCATGGATTTATGCAAATTAGGTATCTGTCAAATTTACTAAAGTATCTCTTGTTGATTTCTCTTCATTAAAACATTAGAATAACATTTTATACTGGTAAAAAATTTCATCTAGTAGTGGAAATATTGTGAGAATAATGATTTAGTGACAGCCATCTTGTATTTATGCAAACTAGAAAAACAGACCAATGGTGACAAAGTGTCATCAAGCTGATTCTTGATATTTATGGTCTCCTGGACTAGAAAAACAAAAAAACATTGTAAAGACTACAAATCCAGGTTGAGTACCTTGGCTGCCGTACTATCAGGCATAAATAACAAATTATTTAGAATACTAGCACCTCCATCAACCTCAAATTACTTGTATATCTTATACTTTATAATAAAAACAAATAATGTCATTTATCAGCACTGTATGAGAGACTGGGAGTGGGAT
The DNA here is from genome assembly GCA_032355785.1 of Symmetromphalus regularis. Lineage (NCBI taxonomy): Eukaryota > Metazoa > Mollusca > Gastropoda > Neomphalida > Neomphalidae > Symmetromphalus > Symmetromphalus regularis. The sequence continues at coordinate 221 of JAULBS010159202.1, read as the reverse complement.
GTAGCTCAAATGGTAGAGTGTCCACCAGTTTGGACTATTTTCCATTCCAACCAGTGGTTCACAACTGGTTCATTAACCTTCAGGACACTGCAGGCGACATATCTCGCCGACGTCATGCAAACCCTTGAGTATTGGAGGTGACATGTAGCCATTCAAACTGGCCCTTTAAAATTAGTATTTCCTGTTGCTTAAATGCATTATGGGAGGAAATGATGCAATAC
>JAULBS010159191.1:0-11690 GCA_032355785.1 Symmetromphalus regularis | reverse complement strand
ACAACTTGAATGGGCATATGTATATATTAAATTATCAACATTAATAAGCTATTGTTCGTAATTCATATTGTTCGTAAAAAACAAACTCCAAAACCCTTTTTATTAACCAGGTAAATTGTGATGTATTTCAGCTTGACGAACCCGCAGAGGAAACCTTGGTAGTTCAGTTTACTGCCAATCCTACATTTTACACTCCAAAAAATGTTCTCACAACAACTATTAAAGTCAAAGACAATGACGGTAAGTTTAAAATGTTATCAATTAAGCAATTTATATATTATTACGTGTATATATAGTAGAGGTGTAACGATACACTCGCATATTCGGTGGACCTAACAGCAACCTGTATCGTAGTTGTATTCATATTCGTAACCATCTGAACCGAATACATGAATACGTAATGTAAATGCATACAATATAAGTTTGTTCAGTCACGTTATTTGATTTGAAACTCAGCAGCAATTATTTTATATTAGCGCTAAGAAATACCATGTCTTACCATTAAAACTGCTTTGTCAATTATTAGACTAGAACCTTACCATTATTCCACGCGTGTAAATCTACCGTACACACAAAAAATATTTTTACGCCTAACAAAATTCGCGATCGACCTTTCATTGTACATTTTCGTGTCACCCAAAAATAAAAAAAGAAGAAAAAGAGCACCAATGACCAAACTCCTTTCAGATACTGTTTCATTTATACTCTTAGACATTCTCAGCACACTATCCACGTTATACGTGTTTCCGATAAGACGTGTTAGGGGAGACCGGGTCTAGTTGTTAACGGGCAAGTTGTTACAAGGCCATTAACTCCACTTTAGAGTGATAAAGGGTGCGCGGGACTCTTAACACATGAAAGCTTCTTTTAGCACAACAACAATCCACTACGCACAAGACCATAGCATTGGTCTGAGTTTAGCAGATGAAGGAGGACACAAAATGCGATTTTTTAACCCTAAAAGTGAACTTTTGACTCATTTTTGTTTTATAACTCAGGCAGTTATGGGTGCAATGCATTCATTTGCAGGTCGATAGGAAGTGTGGGTAGTGGGCTTCGATTGTACAATAAGTAGGGCTGTGGCTATACATTAGTTTTACTGTACTGCTTACAAATTCTGTGTCGGGGCTAGTTGTTACATATGGAAAGTGGAGTTAAATTACAGTTTATTGATTTAAGGGAATCGGCGGAAAAGGCAAGTTGCACGAGGTCTTTTCAATCAAAGTGTAATTTCATTTATTTTACTGTGCTTTATAGTTGTAACAATTTACCGCACTATTGCTAATGCAGTGTAAAAACTTACCCCGTACATGGGGCAATTTGTTACAACTGACACCACCTCATTAATGAATCAATAACTAATTAATGTTAATATGTTGATGTTTTTCTTGGTGATTTTAATAAATGGAGATATTTTCCTACTTACACAAAAAAAAAAAATAGGTTGTTGAAATTCATTTGTTATGGGTGTTTTGACACAAAATGTGAAAATCGTCACAACTAGAACCGGTCTCCCCTATCGATTGAACACACACACGATGCAAAGACCAAGTCTTTATTTGTAGTACTTACAAGTTTCCGTTCAGATTAACTAAGAATATAATTCACAAGTGTTGTTGAATAATCACATATAATATTTATAAAAACAAACAAAACTCAAATCAACCTAAGAAATGCCGCTTACCACGTGACCTAGCCAGCAACTTGGTGCTAAATATACAGTACGATATTCACAGCCAAACCGGAATAATTTCGCGCGTAATTAAATTCCGTCACTATCAGCATATTCGCGATTTTTGCGGTATATTATTAATCGCAAATTTGTGTGCGTATACGGTAGGTAAACGTCGAGATCGGCTTGTCTCATTTTAAACTTCTGGCATTTCCGCTGCCTTCGCACAAATGACGTATTGCAAAGTTGGCATTCTCAAACCTTCTGTGTTTTTTTTTAATTAAATAATGTCCAAATTAGCATGACTCGCGGATGTTCCTGGTAAATTTAAATGTGCAGTATGGAAATATTTCAGTTTTCTGAAATACAGAAGTGGCGAAATAACTGTTGTCAAGAAAACAAAATCGATCTAAGTTCTCTGAATGATTGCTAATTAAAGGAACGCAAACGCATTCGGTATACATAATAATACAGATAAAGAGTTTTAATCACTTTGTGTAACGTTTGGCGAATTTAAAATGTAATCTATTTTAAAAAATGTATTTCAATTCATATTAAATTCGGCGAATTGGTGAATAGGTAAGGCCCCATTTGTTCTAGTCAATAAATACAACAATACTATTTACCTGCAATAGAATGTTTCAAAACTGAAGTTTGTTGAACTTATTAGGTATTGTATCATTATTATTCATTCTTGGACTGTTACTTAATTAGTTTCATTTCGTAATTGTATCCAATGTAGGATTCAGTGTGCAACAAGGGCAGATCCAGTTAAGGGCCATACTCCTTCCCCTAAATATTAAAAGTGATCTTTTTTATATAAATGTAATATATTTTTGTATTCCATGGATAAATCTACTTGCCAATAGCTTTTTGAATGTTTCTGTGTTGCTTTTTTTAGCTTTTACAAGTGGATCTATGCACCATTTTTATTAACAACCCACCACCTTCCCATCTAAATAATTTCTGTTGGATTGGCATATGTGCATGATTGGTGTACTTGGTGAAACGTGGTTAAGGATATCATTGAAAATATGAGGATGTTTTCTAAATGTCTTCATATGTTGTGCTTTTTATTAGTGGGTCCATATGGTCTTTTATATTAAAATTAGTCCAAATAGATAATCCGGTGTAGTCTTCTTCAGCACAGCTGATGATATTGTAACTCAAATAGTTGCTCTTTTGTGTAAATATGTAGATATTCTAGTGTTAGTAATGGATTAAACAATTTAAAAAGTTCCGCATTAACATAAAGAATTATTGTTAAAATATTGAAAACGTAATTTAAAAGAAATTAAAATAAAATTAAATGCTGTAAGCTGTATATAACATGTTTTTACCTTATTAAAATACAATTTAAAATTAAACTTAATTACCTTAATACAACAGAACAACACATATGGTTTGTAATATTTATTCATGACCGTAACATGTGCTGTTTTATTGCCTAAAATACAATTTAACATTAAACTTATTTACCACAACAAAACATAATGACACGTATGTTTCATGTTTATTAATGATCGTTACATTCATGTATGACGGGCTGGAGATAAAAAATATATATATAATAAACATAATGTAAGAGAAATACACAGTATCTATTCTTTATGTCAGCAAATGTTTTGTATAGAAGATTTTTTTTAAAGAATACTTAATTACCATTATAGCATAATAGACCTATGCAAATGTTATAATTAATATAATCCAGGGGCGTTGGAGTATGAATTTCGTTCAAACGCCCCTGTAATCTATTGTTGTTATATACGAAATGCTGTTCACAAGAGATACAAAATAACACTATGATTGTTTAATAAACATTGTAATGGATTAGACATTTTCATTATATTATAAAAGTTCAGTTAATTATGCATTAAACTGTTTTCATTATCATTAAACTTAGGTCTTTTTCTATGTTTTGTTTGTTTGTTTGTTTGTTTTGCTTAGATGTATTCATGATAGTTGTACATTCGTTGTCTTATATTCGTGATACCCTGTATATTCGTTACACCTCTAATATATATATATATATTAATCTTTAAAAAAGGTATTTGTGGGGTTATTGGCATTAAAAAAAATACACCCAAATATCCAGTGTCATTGTATAGAACAGAAAGTTCAATCAGATGAATAAGTTAACTTAATTATGTACCAGTAATGATCTTTGGTTGGCTGAATGTGACTGACCAAATTTGCCTGATATTCTGGTGGCCAATATGTTTTAATCACTGACATGTTGGTATTATGTGAATTGGTGAAAAATTTGTATCGTAATTTTTAAAGCTGATTTGAAATTCAATATTTTTGTCATAGTTTCTGATTGTTTGATATTTCCTTGAGAAACTGTTTATCAGCTAACTTAATAACGTTGTTGTGACTTTCCTAAAGTATTTTTGACTATGCTGTGATGTCACTAAACTAATATATGGATATGTCTTTGTTGATATACTAAAAGAAAGAAGAAACTTTACACTTTATAGAAGTGAGATCATTTAATTAAATAGGCCGTGGTATGTCCTGTCCCTTGCTGCTTATCAAAAGAAGTAACCTAAGTGGCGGCAGCGGGTTTCCTCTAAAGACATATGTCAGACTGATCATATGTATGACGTCCAATAGCCGATGATCAGATAAAAATCAATGAGCTCTAGAGGCGTAGTTAAATAAAACAAATTTTATTTATTTATTTAAATATGTAGTACTTGTTACTAATATTTTGAAATAAAAAAGAAATTGGAGTATATTTTGAACAATAAAACTGCTGATACTTGGATACCATGCATTGCCCTTAAAAGTTAAATACACCCTCAAAAGGTAACTTGATAAATGTATATTTGGTTACTTAGTATCTCATGGAAAAAAATTATGAAATTTTGTCATTTTTGTTGACAGTGGTACTTGTGTGTATGCGCTTCATTCCAGTTGTTTTAAATTTATTCAGTGGGATTCAAATCTGAGGAATATGCTGGGAAATTTAAGTAACTGTTTTAGAGGAGATATGCAGTAAATAATTGTTATTGTTACATCAACAATATCATTTTATGAATCAAAACACCTTAAAATTGATCTGACACTAAAGTTGAGTTAAGTATGACATTTTCAGTTGTACACTTAATCTTATAACCACGTGACTATTTTTGCTTTTCATTAACTGACCACAATACATTTAAACTAAATGAAAACAAAATTCCATAAACAGTTGTAATTTGTCAGGAGAAATACTGTTATGTTTTCCAATGTATCCATAGTTAAAAAATATTATTGTTCAAAATATTACAAATTTCTTTTTTGTTTCAGAATGGATTAAAACATTTTTATTAAATACTTTAGCTAACTTTTAAAATTATTTAAATTTATTTTTCTCATTTTAGTTTCTGTGTTTAACTTTGAGAGTACTATATACAGTACTAAAGAAAATCAGGATCTAGTTATTACAATGAATCGCAGAAAACCTATTGGTGAAATTCCAATCACTGTTAGGTTTGCTCATTACCATTTAACAACAGAAGCAGCTGACTTGGGTACAGTTCCAACTAGTGTTGATTTTGCTGCAGGCGAGGCAACAAAAACATTTACTGTTCCTATTATTGATGATCAGGTAAGTTTAAATATTGTTACATAACTTACATACGCTGAATTGTTGATGAAAGCAAATTTAAATTCTGAAGTGAAAAGTAACCAATTTCAGATCTAACATTGAATATAGTATTATAAATTAATTTAATTATTTCGTACAATATAATGTGATGTGAATTTCAGTTTGTGTTCCATTAATTTCCGTTTAATACCATTACGTGACCTAGCCTCTATGGTGAACTAGATGTTAATGAGTAAATTACAAAAAAAAAGTTATCAAAACTTAAAAGAAAATTCTTACAATTTTGGAAATATTTGAAAAAAAATAATTTAAAATTCATTCATTCTTACGTGATTAAATGATTGACCATTGTCTACAAAGCCATTGCTTTCAATATATATGACCATAAACTAGCAACATTTACAAAATAAAAATCCTCAAAATTGTTTCAACTCCAGATTGGATATTTTTATAACTCTGTAAGTCATTTGGGTATATGCAACATTATTTAATAACATATGACTGTGTGTCAGTATCTAACAATATTGAACAACCTATACATTTTCAAATAAAATCAGGCCTAAAAAATAAATTTCATGTTTCTGTGAACAACTAAAAGAAACTTAGGTATTGTCATTTTATTTTCACAGCTGGCCACGGTGGTACAGTGGTTAAGCTGTCAGACTCATGGCTGTAATGTGATGGGATCATATCTCAGCCGAGGCATGGGATTTTTAACCTTTATACCAGATATCTTCCTGCTAATCGGAAAGAGTAGCCTATGTGGCAGTGACACCTAGTAGCTGCAGAATAAACAATGTGCTGGGGTGTTGTTAAACAAAAAATCCTTTCCTTTATTTTAACAATGTACCAATTCTAAATTCTGAAAAACTAATACAAATAAAATATTGAATAATTAAAAAAATACTGTCAGCCCTTTTTTATGTAGCTCGATAACTACCTATGCAATTATTTTAGGTCTGTTAATGTATTTAAAACATGTATATTTTATTTTCAACAGATTGATGAAGCAAACGAGACATTTTCTCTTGTTTTGAATACTTTTGGAAATGAATATGGTATTAGTTACCCATTGAAAATTACTGTCACCATAGAAGATGATGATGGTAAGATATTCTTTTTAATTTAAGACATCATCTGTATGTATATATATATATATGTACTGTGTTAATACATAGTAAATATTTCTTGTTATATAATATTGAACTAATAAGCTATATTCACTATATGATTTGTAACAAACATATATATGATGCTGATACCTGTAATCAGTACACATAAGCATATTAAGAAACAAAACTGAATAAGGGCTCCATTTGAAGGGCGCCACAAATTATTGGGTGGGGGTCAAATGCTCCCTTTGCACCCCCCAGTCCCCAGCTGCTCCAGCCCTGCACATAAGTATGTAAGTATTTGTGTCACAATAATATATAACTAATAAGCTATTACCTGTAACATTAATGCACACACACATTGATACCTACACACAGTACCTATATGTATTTATGTCATAATGATATATTTATAGTGTATGTTTAGTGTATTACTTGTAACACTTTATCATGTACATAAAGTTATATACAATGTTGATACGATCATACCTTGACAAGTATTACAAAATGTTGTCTAGTACACTAATTAGCACGCCCCTTTTGCGTTTTGCATCAGGCGCTATAAATAGAAACAATACAGTAAGCTGTATTTGCAATATTATCTGTAAGATTCACACGCACACACACACACACACACACACACACACACACACACACACACACACACACACACACACACACACACACACACACACATATATATGTTGATATCTACACACAGTACATGTAAGTATTTCTGTCATAATAATATATAACTAATAAGCTATGTTTACTATATCAGTTGTAACACACATATAATTATATAGGATGTTGGTATCTAAACACAGTACATGCATTTCAGTCACAATAATATATAACTTATAATCTGTAAACCTTTGATATTAATGATAATGATACTTGTGATCTAGTTATGTCTATAATTACTCTTCTGTACTATGTACCCTATCTCCAACATAGCATGCCACTACAGTAATTGATAAGGAGTGTATGTTTTAACCTTCTTGTATTTATATGCAAATAAATGAAAGTAGCAAGCAAACTTTATTCAGGCATTGTTTTACGAAAAAGACACTGTTCTGCAAAGAGATGACAGAGTCCAAGAGATTGGTAACATCCTTTAATTTCATTAACCAGCACTTATTATGCTTGGGTTCCAAACAGAATTTCTGATAATGTGGTTCAAAATGTCAATATCGGGTGTGGCCACCATGGGCTTCCAATATGGCAGCACAGCGAAGACCCTCCTGATGAAGGCCTGGGGGATCTGATGCCACACGCTCCTATTGCTGAAGAGTGTAAGCAGGGGCTTGCAGCTGGAGTAATTATCCCATATCATCCCAAACTGTTCTATAGGAGCAATGTCGGGTGACAGAAATGACCATGGAAGACATTGATGAGTTGCTGGTTCAGATAGGCTATGTTGAGTCTGGCCATTTGAGGTCTGATGTTATCCTGTTTAAAGTATGTACATAAGGGACAGCTGCCATGTGAGACATTACGTGGTTTTGGAAGACCTCGTCTCTGCAGGCCTGGGCAGGGCAACGTCCTCAGAAGATGTGAAGGTCATTCGTACCTAATATGCTGATTCCTCCTCAAACCATCAAACTACAACCTCCCTAGCAATTCACCTCATGGACACATGAACAATTGGCATATCTCTCACCACGTCTCTTCCACATCCTCATCCGCCAATCGGCATGGCTAAGATGAAATCTGGATCATCTGTAAAGAGGATCTCTCCCCAATGGCGTTGTGTCCATTGACATTGCATTCGAGCCCACTGAATTTGTTGTTGTCAGGATGGGTCCAACAATCCATCATAGAGTCTTCTTGGTTGTAGGCCATGCTCCCATAGTCGACATCATATGGCCTGTTGGCTGATGGGACAATTCTTGCCATTGGTGGCAGCAGCTGTCCTTGTTACATGTTTAAATCTGTTGCACAGGTGAGACAGATAAATGTGCCAGTCTTGGTCGTCGTTAGTGACACGTCATGGACCAAGACACGGCCTGTTTGTAGTAGGCGTTGTTACAGTCTCACAATAGTAGAGTTGTGGCAATTGAATCTATGAACCACTTGCCTCGCCAACAAGCTGTATTTAAAAAATACTATGGGTCATTCACTCCCAGTGGCAGAAAGTCGTGACATCGTTAATGTTGTTGCATTAACCTAAGGTCGATCATAACATAGAACCATAACCTATAAGCATATTGTTTTGCACCCACTCACCTTTAACTGCGGTAACTATGGAAACAAAAATAACTATGAATCTCTTAATGGCATTTTTACAAGTCCCAATAAGTACCGAATAATGAGTAACAACAATTTGTCATATGACAAGAAACGATATGCAGTATAAATGGGAATTTTTGCAATGTTTTAAGTTTGACCTCAAAATTTGTGACTTTGACCTTGAGCAAGGTTAACCTAATTTGGTGTGATACATTAAACTACATAGGATGCTATGTATGCAAAGTATGAAAAATCTAGGGTTTATCTTCCAAATGGAAATATTTGTGTACTCATTTGACCTTTGACCTAATCCTGGCCGTTGAAGGTGTGACGTATCTATTTCGAGTCACGTTACGAGTATTCCCCCGTTAGCCATTATTTTAAAACTTCTGAATATTTTTGCAGCTGCCAAAACATTTCGTACCAATTTATTTGCCCCACGAGGAGTTCCGATAATCAAATTTGGATTTTTTGAATTTGTAAAAAATTGATGGTCTCGACATGGAATTCCCTATACCATGGTTCAGTTAAAATATCTTGCGTGATATGAAACCGAGATCTAGTATAACAAATGCATGCAAGTTTCATTCGTAATCAATATTTAGAGCACAAAACCCCTTAAACATGCCTTTAACATGTTGGTAACATTTATTTATTGTGATAAATTCTGAAATGGTATATCATCAACAATCATTTGTAATGGTATCTTGGCAACAACAGCATATTGTGTATTATTATCCCCGTGAACATTCATTACCCCCGTAAATATATCTGTTCTTTTCTGAGACAAACTACTAGCACCGGTTTAACGGGATTTCATTGGGTCGCTATGGCTAAATATTAAATATGATGTCTTTATAATGTTGTAAAAGTGCAAATGACATCATTAAAACTAGGAAAAGAAAACATAACGTTATCCATAACATTATAGGATGGCATTTCTCTAAAATGCTGTGCAATTAGACAGTTTAAAGAGTAGAACAATTAAAATTGCCAGTGATAATGAATAGAATATCAAAACTTGTTAATACTTTTTATTATTTTTATGTCTCTCTTGAAATAATTATTTCTTGGGATAATAAATGGCAACTTGTTTAATAATCTCTATTTATTGATAAAATTCCATTTCTTACATGCTTATAATTATGCACTGTGCACCTTAGTAAAATGTTACCTTCACAGTGACATTATAATTTTTACCTTTTAAAGGCATATTAGAGTTAGTTACAATGTCCAGAAGAGGTGGCAGTCATCGTGAAACCGAATGACTAATAATTGAATAATTTATGAAGCATTTTAATTTGTAATTTTTCATACATGTAAACAGCTACATGTTGGATATGATTATTATGTAACAATCAGAATAGAGCACAGTTACCAGTAAATACAAACCAAATATATAGAAATGTATTAGTTTAAATGTGATTATTTCTTGATTGTGATGACTGTCACTGGTGCAACCCTTGCAATTACAAAAATGTTCACAACAAAATAAATGCTGTCGAGAAAAAATGTTCATGACATTTTTTATGGCTATTTTAGTATAAACTATTTTTGAAAAAATACTCCTTGATAAAAAAGTGCCGCGAAGAATAAAAAGGTTTACAGCAATCTCCATGGCATTGCTGATTGCTATGGGTAATTTCAGAGGTTGTCGGTGACTGTGTCTTTATTGTTTGATATTTTATATTAATAGAGTCGATCGTGGAATTTGTTGACGTAGCCAAATCGTTTGATGAAGGAGATGGTACTGTCACGATACAACTTCGTAGGACAAACATTGAAAGTAATTCTCCAGCTGTCTCAGTGACCCTGAGTACTACAGAAGGCACAGCAGGCCAAGGATATGATTTCAATTCAACCAAGTTAATGACAGTCAACTTTGCAGAAGGTATTGGAACAGCATTAGCAACAATTGACATTCTGGAAGATGATGTAAGTGAACTATAATTGTAATAGTCTACCCACCAAAATACTATTTAATAATCTTGATGATGTGGTGTATTATTATGATGGAGGCCATTATTTTGTTTGCACTAGAACTGAGTATATTGTTGTGACAATTTTTAGTGTTTTAGAATGACTTGGAGATATTCTTCTTAAGTTAAAAAATGAAGCCCAAAATAATAAAGAAAATGATCCTCCAATATTTACATAATTAAATGACAGGCAATTTTATTTTATATAAAAAATTGATATTATTAATAATAAATAGAGATCTATTGTTTGATTCACTATCAGTAGTTTCAATATTATGCACCAATATATGTAATTCTTAATTTAAAATATCTTAATTCTTTATAATTATTTCTAAAAATTACCAACGAAAATAGTTTCTATGAATCATGGAAGAAAAATATGTATGGCAGAAAAAATAAATTTTCAAAATACTTAAAATATATTCATTATACGAAAAGAAAATATACAGAAAAAAATGTCAAAAATACATTTTGCTTGCCTTTGGTTCAAGTGTACTTAATCTGCTCACACTGTAAGAACATTGTTAAAACATAACATCCCAAGACAAATTTTTAGCATGTTTTGCATAAAAATAAGTTTTGACAAAAAATCTTTTCCTGATCCCATTTACATTTACTGTTATTGTGGAATATTGCATTTTCCAGAGCAGTCATATTATTATTGTCATATTTTTGCAATGAATAAGGTTTTCATGAAAATAACAAACTTGAGAACTAAAAGGAACGTTCATATGGAGTTCTAAAATTTTTGTTCGATCACATAATCTTTTCATTGTATCCAGTTTTGTATTGTCTTTATTTTTTTCTTTCAGCTTGATGAGATTGATGAAACCTTTTCTTTAACTGTTGTGGAATCTGCCACAGTAAAGAAAGGAGGACAAGGATCGTTAGAAGTAACAATTACTGATAATGACAGTAAGTTTTTTTTTTAATAATGATTTGATATTAGATATTATTATTATCACGGTATTAAAAAGAGTAAAATGGTATTTTATAACAATTACTGATGATGAAAGAAAGATCTTTTTAATAATGATTTGATATTAGATATTATTATTATCACGGTATTAAAAAGAGTAAAATGGTATTTTATAACAATT